>JACCIX010001272.1:0-124030 GCA_025506515.1 Flaveria trinervia
AATACCTACAGCCAGGAGCAGCAGATTTTGGAGTTTTGAGAGCGGTTTTTGGTGAGTTTTGGTGTTGATTCTTCCTAACAAGAAGGTGCTTTGCAAGGAGGCTTGGGGTATACAAGCTTGAGGGCTCCTTCCTTGGAGTTTTGGCCGAGATTTTAAGCTTTGATCATCCTTCTTCCCTTGGTCGTTTTAGCTGCTGGAAGGAGGTGGTTTGGCAGCTTGTTTGGTTGTCACATTATGAATGTTTTATGTGTTTATATAGCTTTCTTATTCACATATTAAAGATCCTTTTGATTTGGGTTTGTTTTTCATCTTAAAACACCATTAAGAACATGAAATTTTTCAGCTTATAAACATGTTATAATGCTTTACTTCCGCTGCGTTTTTCAAAAAGTTTAAAAGGTTAAACTTGTTTATTTTGTGTTCTAACAAACCCCATCAAAGGTTGGGTCATGTAAATCTCAAAAACATGAATCAGGTGATCCACAATAGTTTAGTGAGAGGTCTACCAATAAAGGAGTTCCACTGTGATGAAACCTGCACTGCTTGTTTGAAAGGAAAACAACACAAAGTCTCATTCCCTCCTATAGAAAAACCTAAGTCCACTGCCTGCTTGCAGTTACTGCACATGGATCTATTTGGTCCTGTGAGAGTGATGAGCATGGCAAAGAGGAAATACTGTCTGGTAATTGTGGATGATTACTCCAGATTTGTATGGACTTTCTTTTTGCATTCAAAGGATGAGGTTGCTCAGACGATTATAAAGTTTGTGTTGTATGTTGAGAAGCAGTATTCCCTATCAGTCAAGTGTATAAGGAGTGATAATGGAACAGAATTCAGAAACCATACACTTGATGATTTTTATCTCTCAAAGGGAATCAAGAGGCAGTTTAGCATCCCAAGGACTCCAGAACAAAATAGAGTAGTGGAGGGAGAGAACAGGACCATAATTGAAGCTGCAAGGTTCATGTTGGCTGACTCTGGTTTGCCATTGACCTTTTGGGCTGAAGCTGTCAACACAGCTTGCTATGTGCAGAATAGAGTTTTAGTAAATCAGAGGTTGATGAAGACTCCATATGAAGTTCTACATCATTTGGCTCCTCTAATTTCATTCTTCAAAGCCTTTGGGTGTCCTTGTTTCATTCTCAACACAAAGGATCAACTCCACAAATTTGATCCTAAGGTGGATGCAGGGTATTTTGTAGGATATTCATCCACATGCAAGGCTTACAGAGTCTTCAACTGCAGAACAAAGATAGTTGAAGAAACCTTGCATGTGAAGTTCAATGAATCTCCTAAGGATAAAATTCCACAAAACCCTGTGGAGTTGTTTGATCTGGATATACTGCAATATGTTCCTTATCAACCTCCAGCTGTTGCAGATCATGTGAATAAATCATCTTCTGCAGCAAGTCTTCCACCTGGTGGTACTGAAGATGATGATGATATCAGTACTCACCTTTTCAAGTTTAGTAATCAACTGCATGAGTCCACTAAACTTGATGTTCCTGTAACTTCAGCAGCTCCATCCACAACAAATGCTGATGAGATTTCTGACTCCTTTACATCATTTGAATTGCCATCTCATACTTGGTTTCAAGAGTCTGGATCAACATCTGTTGCTATTGAACCTGCTACAAACACTTGCACTGATCTTATAATGTACCAAGAGCTGAAGAATCACCCCATGTCTCAAATCATTGGTGATATCAATGCTGGTGTCTCAAACATAAGTCAATTGTCCAACTTTTGCTTCTATGCTCTCTTCATCAGTCAGCTAGAGCCAAAGAACTATCATGTTGCTTTAAGAGACAATGGATGGGTTGAAGCCATGCAGCTTGAGCTACTTCAGTTCAAAAAGCAGCAAGTGTGAGAACTGGTTCCTCTACCCCCAGGTAAGTGTGCAATAGGCACTAAGTGGGTGTTTAGGAATAAAACTGATGTAAATGGGCTTATTGTCAAGAACAAGGCTAGACTGGTTGTATAGGGGTTTTCACAAGAAGAAGGTATTGATTATGATGAAACCTTTGCCCCTGTAGCCAGACTGGAGGCAATTAGATTGTTCTTAGCCTATGTTGCATTCCACAATCTTAAAGTTTTTCAAATGGATGTCAAAAGTGCTTTTATATATGGAAAAATAAAAGAAGAGGTTTATGTGTGTCAACCACCAGGTTTTGAGGACAATAAACATCCTGATTGGGTGTATAAACTTGATAAGGCTCTTTATGGGTTAAAGCAAGCTCCTAGAGCCTGGTATGAAGCACTTTCAAATTTTCTTTTTCAAAATAATTTCACTAGAGGCTCCATAGATAAAACTTTGTTTATTAAGAAAGTGGATCAGCATAAGCTACTTGTTCAAATTTATGTTGATGATATAATTTTTGCATCCTCTGATCCCCAGTTGTGTGATGATATTACAAGTTTAATGAAACAAAAGTTTGAAATGAGTGCAATGGGAGAATTACAGTTCTTTCTAGGCTTGCAAATCAAACAAAAGGCTGATGGAACCTTCATTCATCAGTCAAAATATACAAAAAATCTTTTGAATAAGTTTGATTTACATAACTGTAAGCCCTGTTCTACTCCCATGTGCAACACCACACACTGGATGTAGATCAGAAAGGTAAAGCTGTTGATGAAACACTTTACAGATGTATGATTGGGTCCTTGATGTACTTAACAGCTTCTAGACCATGTATTATGTTTGCAACTTGTGTTTGTTCTAGATTTCAGGCCGCTCCTAAAGAATCTCATTTGATTGTAGTCAAGAGGATCTTAGATATCTGCAAGGTACACAATCTCTAGGTCTTTGGTATTCCACTGGACACTCTTGCAAATTAGTTGTTTTTTCTGATAGTGACTATGCATGGTGTAAGTTAACCAGAAAGTCAACTTTTGGTGGATGTCAATTCCTAGGCAACTGTTTGATTTCTTGGTAGAGTAAGAAACAACATTTGTTGCTACATCCACTGCTGAAGCAGAGTACATTGCTGCTGCAAGTTGTACATCTCAGGTACTCTGGCTTCAGAACCAATTATTGGATTATGGCATTACAGAGACTAAGACTCTATTGTTAATGGATTGTGCTTCAGCTCAGTGTATTGTCAAGAATCCAGTCCAGCATTCTAGGACCAAACATATAGAGATCAGACACCATTTTATTAGGGATTGTTTTGAAAAAGGTTTGATTGATCCAAAGTTTGTGCCAAGTGCTGATGAGCTTGCAGATATATTTACTAAGCCTTTGGACAGTTCAACTTTCCAAAACCTTGTGTTACGGCTTGGTATGCTGCAGCTAGAATAAGTGACAACTACTGATGATCTCAGTAAACAAGTACTGATGATCATTAGTAAACATGTCACAAATAAGTACTGATAAGTTTTATTCTCAGTTGGTTTCATAACTACTGAAGACTAAATTACTTAAAAAGTATTGTACTTTCTGTTAAGGAAACTGATGTAGCTATAACTACTGATATCAGTAAAAACAGATAAGTACTGATGTCCTATGAAACAACTGAAAACAGCTAAAAAGTCTGATGAGTAAGTGTTGAGGACAGTATGAAACAGCTGAAAAGCTAAGAATTGACGAAAACTACTGATGAGATTTTTCTCTTCAATCGTTTCCACAAACTGCTGTTTCACCTTAAACAACTGATGACAAAACCATGTCTTCAGTAGTTTCACAACTACTGATGACTAACACCAAGTCCTCAGTTGTTTCCTGCACCTGAAGCCAAAACCAAGGTTTTTAGTAGTTTCATAACTACTGATGACCAAAACCAAGTCTTCAGATGTTTCAAATGTCTGATAGTTAAAACCAAGTCTTCAGTTGTTTTCATACAATTGATGACAACACCAACACTTTCAGTCATTTTCTTTTCAGCCTTTTCTTAACCTATAAATACCTGCACTTATAGTCGAACGTTTCATTAGCCATTTTCTATCCTTTTCTCTCTCAACAATGGCGACCATGAAACTCAAACCCAAACACAACTGTGTTGCCTACCTCTCGAAATCAGCCTTTTGGAACAAATTTGTTAATGCCATCGATCTTATGGTGGATTCCCAATACAGAACCACCTTTCTTTTGAACAATGAATTAGACAATTTAGCAAGAACTCGATTGATATTCAATGGAATAGTACATGGTTATAGAGAGAAAGAGAATTCTGCAAAAGGAATATTTCATTCAAATGCTTTCGTGGTGGCTTAAAGTCACACGTTACAATTAGGTCAACATTCCTTACATAAGGAAGGTGACGTCTGCTGATGTCACTTGATAGTGACATCTAACACAATTATACAAATAACTGAAACTATGCAACTGCTGAGAATGTTCTCAATAACTGATCACATCTCAGAGAATGCTAAGTACAAGAACATAAAACTACTGAACTAAAACTACTGAAACTATAAACTACTGAAAGGTAAATTACAAGTACTGAAAAGAAAACCATCACAACTACTGAAGTTAATAACTTCAGCTGTTGTGACAACTACTGATCACTCTGGTCTTCAGTCTTTGTCTTTAGTCTTTGTTCTTCAGACTTTTATTTTAGACGTTGTCTTCAGCTGATAGCTTCAGACTTTGTCTTCAGTACTTCACTTTCAGACTTTGTCTTCAGCACTTTACTTCCAGACTTTGTCTTTAGTAGAAATCTCCATATCTTGTCTTCAGACTTTGTCTTCAGACCTTGTAATCAGTTGATGTCTTCAACT
The DNA here is from genome assembly GCA_025506515.1 of Flaveria trinervia. Lineage (NCBI taxonomy): Eukaryota > Viridiplantae > Streptophyta > Magnoliopsida > Asterales > Asteraceae > Flaveria > Flaveria trinervia. The sequence goes on from JACCIX010001272.1 coordinate 4,720, forward strand.
GTTATGATCTTCTTCAGCAGTTGTAATGTCTGTGGGACTTGGAGGTTTTTTTTATCAAGCTCATTGGTTCTTTTGGTCCAACATGGGAGAAGCTGAACGGGTGGTTCAGCACCAATGCCACGTAGGCGTTCTGTATCTAGTTCGACAGCTCATCGAAGCCTCCTTTCCGGGAGGCAATGCACTTAAGTAGTACATATGCCAAGTACTTGAATTGGGGGCACAGGTTGCTCATGTTGAGCACACCTGCGGTGATATCCCTCGAGTACTTGGCTCGTAGAAAGCAACCACGCACTGTCAGTGGGTGCAAGCGGGTCGGGCAGTCAACATCATCTCCAAACTCTAATATTGTCCAGAGATCCTCCTCTGTGATCTCGATGGCATGACCAAAGATAGAGCTCCTGATGCAATGGGGCTCTGCGATCCTATCGACAACTGCGCCTTCCCAGAAGGCCTGCTGAAGGGATTAGTATGGTGTGCACGGAAGAAAAGTAATGATGCCAGAGAAATCTGCAGCATTCCTAGAGGTGAGATCCAGGTGAGCACATATGTTGTGCTTAGTGCTCATGGCCCAGCAACTCACCATCTGTTACACAAAATGGATAAATGTTAGTATGAGTAAGAGAATAGCCATATGAAGTTCTTAATTTGAATCTTTCTCTTCTGTCGTGCGAATGAACTGTACGACTGAGGTTTAGTCGTGCGATTGAGCTCATACGTACGACTAAGCATGCGACTTGGCTTAGTCGTATGCTATCGCAAGTGGTTGAACCAATCGTGCGACTGAACTCATTTGCATGGTTCAGTCGTGCGACTGTGCCATTCGCCCATCTTAGTCGTGCGATTGAGACATTGGCCATCTCAGTCGTGCGATTAAGGTTCATCAGGGTGCCCATTCGCATGATAGACTGTTGGGTCCTTCAAATTCAAATTTTTAGCAAATTGTAATGTTAGATGTCGTTAAATAGCTCATTAGTCTCGCAGACACCCGACATAGCACCTAATAACCTTTATTTCAACATTTTACTTGGTTTTATCAATTTATTTGTCCAGTTAGTCTCAGTTAAGTTTTAGGGCTTAAATTTCGATCTTTTGATGACTAATCGACTAAGCATTTGACTGGAAATCGTTAGAAAGTAAGAATCACAGTCTAAGAACAATCGGATGAATTTGGGCAGGGTATCGACAAGTAGTGCGAAGAAATAAGCGATTGGGGGTGAATAGGGTTTGCGACCAATTTCCCCTCTATTTATACTAGGGTATCTTTCAGTCGTGCGACTAGACCTAATCGCACAGTTGGTTCGTGCGATTGAGACTCAGTTGTGTGACTGACTCAATCGGTCACCATCAGTCATGCGACTGGGTTTCAGTCATGCGACAACCCCGTTTGGTTGCTTCCCTTTGTGCGATTGGCTCATTCAGATGATTCAATTACATGAAGCTACCAATGCTTATGAGCCAATCGCACGTCTAGGCCATACGTGTAGCTTAGTCGTGCGATTGAGCGCATTCGTATGGTCCAGTCGTGTGAATGGCTCATCCTTATGATTTTGACTTTATGACCATTTAACACTAAGCCCCTTTTAACTATTGATAAGACTTTACAAGCGTTTGATCATCTCAGACATGATCGTTTTAACTTTGAAAACAGTTGATCACCTCAACGTGACCCTTTTAAGTGATTAGATCCCAGACAGAATTCCAATACGTAGTCCGACTTTTAACAACTAAACTGAAAAAATTAAACAAATGAAACTACTAGAACTGAAAAACAGAAGTAAAACATATTTTTGTAGGTTTTGTGAGAGGTGGAAATCCTAAGATAGATATCTAACAGATTTATTTCTAAAATAGTCAGCTTCAAGTTATTTTGACCATAACAGGAATGAATCATTATGGAATCATATAGGTAATCAAATCATTCAGGACGTGTTACCAAAATCTTTTGATGCTAGATTCTTGTTTTCATCAAGAGTCATTAGCAAGTTTAGGAAATCATACTAGTACTATAAGATGCACATATTGTTTGGACTTTCAAGACATTCCGCCACGATGATTTTCAGTATACTTGTCCATTTAAATCCAAACACAGACTTTTGACACAGATTGGTGATGGTTTTAGGTTTAATATTTCAACAAGCATTTGCGGATACCATGCTTATATGGTAATTAATATTCCTCAGGAGATTTTTGAGCGGTCTACGGGTATTTTGACAAGAAGAAACTATTCTTAGAGCTTTCAAAAAGAAGCCAAGCCTCAGGTCAGTGCCATCGCATAGCAGAGAGGCGGCAAACAACAATGAATTCTAGAATATCTAGGTTATACTTATCCTCAGCTCAATGCCATGGCACAGCAGAGAGGCACACAACCTATCTTCTTGTTTGAGCAATTTTATTCTTTTTGCACAGATCGCACCAACAACATAGGTTATTAGTTTGATTGCTTTTTGCATTTTTCATCATGTGCTTTGCTCATATTAAGGTCATCCGCACACATTTGTGGCGTTTATTTTGCTCGTCACCCCTTATTGGAACTCTATTGATGTGTCAACCAGGGATAAGATGATAACCCATAGCTTGTTGAACAACTTAGTTTGATCTTGAGATCACCAACGAGGTCTACTTATCTATCGTGTTGAATCTACCGACACATCATCTAATGGTCTAGCAACCTCCACATCTACTTTCTTCGTGTTACCTTAGTAGTAGCTAGTTTTAATATCATTTTTACATTTATTTTTGCTTAGAATTCTCAGACTTATACTTTGAATTTTGCATCTAATTCAATTAAATCTTTTAAAGTCCCAAATTCTTTGTTCTGTGTACTATCATTTTCCATAGTCGTTGAATCGATATCTAAGATACGATCTCATTTCTTTTAGCTTGACTGTCCTCCTCCCTCTCCTTTTCTTTCTTAACTTAACCCATTCTCCCCCTAAAATTCTAAAACCAAAACTGGTTTTGCTTTTTAGGATTTTAATAGGCGAACAGATATAAACACTAAAACTAATGAAATAAACTAAAATAAAATATAAAAAAATGGACTCGACGCATCGGACTAAACATATTCATCTTCTGGAATGACATCACTTTTCTTTTTAACGTTGTTGACCTCTAACAGATATAGAAAACATGGTTTATCAAAGGCTTTTGTGTAGAGGTCAGCGTGTTGGAAATCCGCATTAATTTTAACCACATCGATTAAATGTTTTTCAAAACAATCACGTATAAAATGATATGTAATCCCTATGTGTTTGGTTTTAGGATGTTGGATAGGATTTTTAGTTATGGCTATTATAGCAGAATTATCAACAGATATAGGAGTATTAGAGAATTGCAAACTGTAGTCCCGCATTTGCTATTAAATCCAGATGATTTGTGAACAGCAACTTGCAGCAACAACATATTCAGCTTCACAAGTTGATAATGCAACTGATGTCTGCTTCTTACACTACCACGTGACTAATCTTCTCCCAAAGAATTGACAACCTGCTGAGGTGGATTTGTAATTCGTTTTGTAGCCACCATAATCCGAGTCACTGTACGTGTACCACAACCCAAGTGTTAGGGTACTCTTCAGATAACAAAATATCCTCTTGACCCCTATAAGATGGTTGACTTTCAGTTTAGCCTGATATCTGGAGCATAGACACGTCGCATACATGATATCAGGTCTTGTGGCGGTGAGGTACATGAGGGATCCAATCATTCCTCGGTACATGGTGGCATCAACCAGATCACCATTCTCGTCGGGTGCTACATCATGGTTTGTTCCAAGTGGAGTCCCAGCTGCGGAAGCATTCTCCATGTCAAACCGACTAAGAATATCCCCTACATACTTGGTCTGATGTAGAAATATCCCCTTTGGTGTTTGATTCACCTGTAACCCGAGAAAAAACTTCATCTCTCCTATGGCACTCATTTCAAATTCTGCCTTCATTATTGCTTCAAATTTTTACATAAGTCTTCGTTCTTGGAACCGAAGATTATGTCATCATATAATTCTGAACAAGTAGTAGATCACCATGTTTTTCTTTGATGAACAGTGTGCAGTCAATTACACCTCTGTGAAATCCATGTTTCACAAGGTGAGTTGAGAGTTTTTCATACCATGCTCTTGGGGCTTGGTGAAGTCCGTAGAGAGTCTTATCTAGTTTGTAAACTCTGTCCTGATGATATGAATCGTCAAATCCTTCAGGTTGACTAACATACACTATTCTCGGATTTCACCATGAAGAAATACACTCTTTACCTCAAGTTGATAGACTTTAATATTCATGCAAGAGACATAGGTTAGGAAGATACGGATGGCTTCCATTCTTGCCATAGGTGCAAATACTTCATTGTAATCAATTCCCTTGACTTATCGAAATCCTTGAACTACAAGTCGAGCCTTATTCCTGATAATGACCCCTTGGTCATCTTTCTTGCATTTCAAGACCCATTTGGTGCCAATCACCTTAACACCTTTAGGTCTATCCACCAGTGTCCATACACCTAACTTCTAGAACTGAAGAAGTTCTTCTTGCATGGCACTCACCCATGCCTTATCATTTAGGGCTTCACTAACGTATTTTGGCTCAAACTGAGACACAAAAAAACGATATGTACCATCGTGAAGGTATCCCTTTTCCATTACCGAGGCATAATCAGCTGAATATTGTTGATTTCTTGTCTGAACTCCTGATCTGAAATCCCCAATTACGTTGTCCAGAGGATGATAGACATTAAGGCGTGATCCAGGAGTGGTGGGAACAACTATCTCAGAATCAAGATTATGAACATTTTGTTCCGTATCTGAGGCAGTAGGAGTGTGAGGTTCCGAAGACTCAGAGGCATCAACGTCAGATGCTTGTGGACTTGCAGTAGTAGGGACCTGTTCCTCCTGATTGTTCTGATCATTCTCCACGGCTTCATCGTCAGAGGAGGAGTTACTTACCTCTAGTGCTCCCCCTGATTGACTTGGCAACGCACCTTGTGAACCAGATGTTGTAGAGTCTTGTGTTAGCGTGTTTAAGACATCATACATCATTTTTGCTGCTAACTCATCATCAGAAGTGGAGAGAGGAATGTTGAAGGACTTGAAGAATCCATCATAGTCGAAAAAGAATGCAGGTCCTTTTCCAGCAGGAGGGGTGGTGTATCTCTGAACATCCACGTTACACCACACTTCTACTTGACCCGTTGAGTTGTTGTAAACTCTCTTATTCGGTATGTTGTATCCTAAAAAGATTCCCTCTTCAGCCTTCTTGCTAAACTTGCCTTCTTGAGTTTTCTTTAGCAACGTACATGGTGCTCCAAACGGTTCGAGGTGTTCCAAATTAGGTTTACGTCATTGTAGCAACTCGTAACACGTTTATCCAGGTCATTTAACCACCAAGACTCGATTCAAGGTGTAACATGCATTTGCCACTGCCTCGTTCCAGAATTGGATAGGCATTTTTGAATCTGCTAGCATCGTCCTGGTAGTCTCTATCAAGCTTCTGTTCTTCCTTTTAGTAACCTCATTCATTTGTGGAGTCTCCATCCATTGATTCTTGAACTCTGTTCCGTTGTCTGAGCGAACTTGTCTTACCTTTAGCTTGTAGAGAGATTCCAGTGTAGTTACTAACTCTTTAAATGACTCAACTATTTTTGATTTTGATTTCAGAAACATCACCCAAGAGAATCTCAAGTAGTCATCTGTAACTACATAGCAGTATAAGTCGCCTGCGATGCTTCTTGTACTGACTAGACCAAATAGATCCATGTGAAGAAGCTCACGAGGCAGTTCTATGGAATTAACTTTCTTTGCCTTATGAGACTTCTTAGTCTGTTTGCCTTTCTTTTAGGCGACACAAAAATATGGGAGTTGGAAGTTTTTGACATTTACTCCTCACACTAGATCATTCTGGATCAAGTGATTCATCTTTCGTGGATTGATGTGTCCCATTCTCCTATGCCAGGAGATAGAATCCTTCTCAATAGCTTTTGATAAGAAGCACTGAACTTGATGATTCGTTGTGTAGACCTTTGACAGGTCCAAGACGTAAAGGTCATTATATCTTGAGGCTGACATTAAGACTTGGTCCTCTGGGATCACGTAGTCCTTTTCCAGGACATAGCACTTCTTATTGTCGAATACTATTTTAAATCCTTTGTCACAGATTTGGGAGACAGAAAGCAAATTATTTTGAAGTTGTTGAACATAATTTACCTTGTCAAACTTCACTTTCATATTCCCCACTTCCCCTTACGCTGTGATATAACCTCCTTTGTTTCCAGCAAATGAAACATGGCCTCCTTTTATTTGTTTGACGTTTGACAAGAGTGCCTGGTTCCCAGTCATGTGTCTGGATGCTCCGCTATCTACAATCCAAGTGTTTGTTTCAGCACTATAGCGAACAGCCTGAGAGGGTGCAGTTGAATCAGCCATCAAAGTGGAGTCTGACTTTTCTGGTTCTGGTGATTTTGAACTTGTTGAACTTGTCCCTTCTTCAGGCAGGTGATCAAACATAGTTGTAGTTTCTTCATTATTGACATCACGAGTTCCACTTCAATATCACATTCGCTTGCTGAGTCGTCATCTAAATCCTCAACACTAGCGATGTTGGATTATCCCAGAGACACAAACCGAAAGCTCCAATCTTGTCCTTCGTCATCCTGAGAGGTCAAGGCCTTAGGATCCTTGCTTGATGAAGTAGGACTACTTGTGGGTTTATCCTCATGATTGAAAGATGAGAATGGATTCTATTTCCTGTCTTCTTGGGCTTCACACATTCACGTTTGAAGTGCCCCTTTTCCCCATAGTTGAAGTAGGTAACTTTGGTCTTGTCAAAACCAAAAGTTGTGTCCTTAGTGGCAATCAAGTTCTGTCCGGTCTTCTTGACAAACTTCTTAGCTCTTCGGACAGCACTCGATAAGGCCCACATGATGTCCATTCTCTCCAGATCTATCTTGTCTACCTGCTCCTAGTCCTCATCTGCCAGATGGCAGTTTCCAATTTTCCCAGCAACTAGTCCGTCACAGGAGTGAACGGCAGCTGCTAAGAGATCCATATGTTCCTTTGCTACTTTTACCGTCACATTCCCAAGATTCTCGGTCTTCAGTTTTGTATCATTGGACTCAGGTGCTATGTATTGGGTACAAGACAACCCTGACGTGTCAGATCCTGAAGTAGTAGCTTGAGATGGTCCAGCTGAACTCGACACAAATGCCGTTTGAAGTGGTGCTCCAGACGTTTTGGCTTTTGGAGTTTAGTTGTATAGTGACGGATTCTGATCAATGAAGACTTTTGGTCCTTGTACTTCATCCTCAACTCTTCCTCTATCAGTTTCTGAATGAAATTGTTGATATCTAACTTTCCCAGCATATCATTCTGTCTGACGTTGGATACAAAGGAAACCCACTTCTCTGGCAACCCATCTGCAAAGTTTGACACCTTGTCTTCCATAGACGTTGTAACTCCATGAGTGTGTAGCTCACTCATCAAGTGGTAGAACCGATCGATGACGTCATCCAAGCTCTCATTACCCATTGACGAGAAGTTGTCAAATCCTTCTTCAACACTTTTGCCTTTAGAGCTTTTAATGATGCATTCCCATCATACCGTTTTTCCAATGCATCCCACAGCTTTTTTGCTTGCTTGTTCTCAGAAAATTGATGGCATATGTCATTAGGAATTGACTGAGTTAGCAATACATATACTTTCTTCTCAGCATTGTACTTTACCTTTCGTCCATCAGTCATGCCACCTAGGGTAAGTTTGACACCATCTGCACCTACAGGCATGCTATACCCTGTCTCTATCGACTCCCACAGATTAGGATCTACTCCATTTAAGTATATCTCAAATCTTTGCTTCCATTAAGGGTAATCATCTTACGTTATGAGCTTAGGGGGTTTATTGTGATTCCCCACTTCATTTTGCAGAAGCAATTGATTCTGGATCCTTGAATCCTTCCCTGCGGTGAACGCTGAATATTGATCCTCCATTACTATTGACTTTGAACTTTAAAACAACTATTTTACTTATGCGATTGAAGGAATGAGATTGAACACTTTGTGCGATTGAACAATGCGGTTGGCTCAGATGTGCGAATGAACAAATGCGGATGGCTCAATCATGTGAATGGGCAGGTGCGGATGAACAATGCGAATGGGCAGGTGCGGATGAACAATGCGAATGGGCAGGTGCGGATGAACAATGCGAATGTGCAGCTCAATCATACGAATGGATGAACGACTGAGTCCAATCATTCGTATGAGGGATGAGGATGGATTCAGTCATGCAATTGAGTCAATTGTGCGACTGAAGCTGCTAAATTTTGAGAATTTGAAGGTTTAAGGTATTTTGACGCAAAAACACGAATTTCTCTCTAACCCTAATTCCCTTATGCCGGAAAACATTAACTTTTTGACCTGGAGACGTCTAAAACACTGTTTGACACAAAACGATTGCGTTTTTGAGTGAAAAACACGATTTTTATATCAAAATCGATTGAATCACACGTAAATCAAGAGCCAAAGCTCTGATACCACTTGTTAAGGACCGTGTACGGACGAAGTACTAACTGATTTACATATATAACAACTCAAATAGTGCGGAATCCTATTTGATTGGCGATCCAATCAGTGAGAAAGCACGTAGAATCGATCTTAGAATGAATCTAAACATTAAGAATGATTGCAATATGATTTTGTGCAATATATGAACTTGGAACACGTTGTTCTAGGGTCTCTGGACGGCTAGGGTACGATTTAGTGCGTAGGTATTCGAATTGTTATGTTTTTCCACGAATTAAGTGGTATTTATAGGTTAGGGTTTTCCATTCGTGCGACTGAACCATTTGCATGGTTCAGTCGTGTGATTGAAGCATTCGGTTGATCCATCCACACGATTGAGTCTTCAGTCATGCGACTGAGTCAATCTCATGTCACAATTGTACGACTGATCCAGTCTCCTAGTTCAATCGTGCGACTAGTTCATTAGCATGAAGTTGTTCATGCGTATGGTCCATTAGCATGGTCCATTCGCATGAGAACTTCATATGATTAAGTTTAAGCATGTTTCTCAATCATTATTGACTAAGAACTAGGTAAACAACCACAAACCTATATAGTTAGTTCAATAAGCGTTACACACACTAATCAATGAAATATTAAACATTATAAGCATAAACCACACATTGTATTTCATTTAAACCCATTCTGTTACATATATGTAAGACATGAAAGACATTTTACATTAAGCTCATAAACTAGGTACATATGTATCTACAAAGAATTGAGAAACAAGAGGGATGCTAGGCAAACCTCAGGTACAACTTTCATGATTCACATTGGTTTAAAAGTTATTTCTTCAAACACATAGGTATTGGATACCGGATGTGGAACTCGTATTTGCAATTTGTTGTAGGGGTTCAAAAGAAATAAGCACTTCAAGAAAGGAGACACAAGTCTCTTCATGGGCAACGGAGCAAAAGTTGATGTCAACGCCCAAGAAGACTACATTTTGAAACTTTCAAATGGTTTGGAAGTTGTTCTTAAGAACATTTTGTATGCTCCTAGTTTGACTAGGAACATAATTTATGTTTCCCTTTTAAAACAATATGGTTATGAATTAAAGTTTGTTAACAATGGTATTCGTGTTTGTATGGATGATGTATTTTATTTCAAGGCTATGCCTTTTAATGGTATCTATGAATTGGTTCATGATGATTCATCCTATAATAACTCATTATACGAATCAAGCACCAAGAACCTTAAATGGGTTTAAGTGATTCGTATCTTTGGCATTGTCGTCTTGGTCACATAAACAAGGATCGGATTCAAACACTTCAAAAGAATGGTCTTTTAAAAACAAATGAAAATGGTTCATTTGATAAGTTTGAATCTTGTTTACAAGGAAAGATGACCAAGTCGCCCTTTAGTGATACTAACGAGAGGGCAAAAGACTTATTGGGAATCATACATTCGGATGTATGTGGTCCTTTTAAGACATTGACAAGAAATAGTCGCTATGGTTATGTGTACTTGATGGCACATAAACATGAAGCTTTTGAAATGTTCAAAATCTTCAAGAATGAAGTAGAAAATCAACTCAATAAAACTATCAAAGTTCTTCGTTCAGATAGAGGAGGTGAATACCTAAGTGAGGCTTTTCAAGATCATCTAAGAAGTTGTGGGATCATCTCACAACTTACTCCACCCGGAACACCACAACATAATGGTGTGTCCTAAAGGAGAAACCGAACCCTATTGGATATGGTTCGATCTATGATCGCTATAAGCTCACTACCTCTATCATTTTGGGGTTTCGCATTGCTCTCCGTGTCTCATATTTTGAATATGGCCCTGACCAAGAAGTGGATTCGACACCTTTTGAAAAATGACATGGAAGAGTTCCATAGCTATCATATTTAAAAGTATGGGGTTATGAAGCTTATGTTAAGCTAAACACCCAAAACAAGTTGGAGAGTCGATCCACTAAGTGTGTATTTGTTGGATATCCCAAAGATTGTATAGGATACTACTTCTTTGATCCAACAGAGCAAAAGGTATTTATTGCTTGAAAGGCAGAGTTCTTGGAAGCTAAGTTCCTTATGGAAGGAATAACATATAGAACTGTGGAATTTGATGAGGATCAAGATCCACAAACCGATACATCTTTGGTTGACACTAGAAATCAACAAGAGGTTGTTGATGATGATTAAGAGGTTGATCAATACACATAAAACATTCACAGATCTGGTAGAGTTAGCATTGCACCTGAAAGATATGGATATTTCATGAATGGATGCTATGTGGTTGACTCCGATAAGCCAACTACATACCATGATGCAATGTCCAATTCGGATTATGACAAATGGCTAGAAGCCATGAACGTAGAGATGCAATCCATGTATGACAACCAAGTTTGGGAATTGGTTGACCCTTAACTTAACTCCAAACCGGTTGGATGCAAGTGGGTTTTCAATAAGAAAATGGATATGCATGGAAACTTTGATACTTACAAAGCAAGACTTGTAGCAAAAGGTTTCACTCAAACTCAAGGGGTTGATTATGATGAAACTTTCTTGCTTGTGGAAATGCTAAAGTCAATTAGGATATTATTTGCCATAGCTGCATGTTCATAGAGCGCTTTCCCTCATCTGCCTTCTATGTATGCCTTTGTGATCGTTAACCGTCACCCTTCTTTAGTTACTTCTACTTTTTTCATCGAGATTGGGTTGGTCGTGTCAAAACTGCTTTTTTTAATGGACATCTCGAAGAGACTATCCATATGGCTTAGCCTGATGGTTTTGTCGATCCCCAACATCCTAATAAAGTATGCAAGTTAAAAAGATCAATCTATGGATTGAAAAAAGCATCAAGGAGTTGGAATCAACGTTTTGATGAAGAGATCAAGAAATTTGGTTTCATCAAGAACGCTGACGAGGCTTTTGTATATAAAAAGGCTAGTGGGAGCATAATTACATTCCTAGTATTGTATGTTGATGACATACTACTTTTTGGAAATGATATTCCAACCATGAAAGGTGTTAAAACCTGGCTTGGAAGTTGTTTTTCCATAAAAGATCTCAGTGAAGCCGCCTATATTTTAGGAATAAAGATCTATAGGGATAGATCAAGGCGGTTGGTAGGTCTAAACCAAAGTTCATATATTGATAAAGTCTTGAAAAGGTTTAAGATGGAAAACTCAAAAAGGTATGGTACCTATTCAAAGATGGACAATATTGAGTACATCTCAATGTCCAGGCTCAAAGGATGAGCAAGATCGAATGAAGGACATTCCATATGTGTCTGCTATAGGATCCATCATGTATGTGATGATATGCACTAGACCGGACGTGTCATGCGCGTTAAGCATGACAAGCAAATATCAGCAGAATCTAGGTAATAGCCATTGGATGGCTGTTAAATGTATATTGAAATACCTTAGGAGGACTAAGGGTATGTTTCTAATATACGGGTCTAGTGAAGAGGAACTCATTGTAAAGGGTTACATGGATGCGAGCTTCCAAACTGATCGAGATAATTCTCGATCACAATCGGGGTATGTCTTTATTATGAATGGGGTAGCATTGTCCACTACAGAATCTGTATACATAACCGCCTCATTAGCAGCTTAGGAAGCTGCATGGATAAAGAAATTTATCGCCAATCTAGGAGCGGTCTCTATCATTCAAGACCCCCTAGAAATCTTTTGTGATGATGAGGGTGCGATTGCACAAATCAAGGAACCCCGTGCACATCAAAAGACTAGACACATTGAGCGGAGATTCAACTACATAAGGGATGAAGTTGAAAAGCGAAAGATAGGTATTCGTAAAGTTCACACCCATCAAAAAATTATGGATCCACTCACGAAGCTCCTTGAAAGGGCAAAGCATGAAAGTCATGCTTATGCCTTAGGACTTCGTTATTCTAGTGATTGGAATTGATCTATTTAGTATTTAAAAGTTTGGAACAATGTAATATTTAACTCTTTATATACTTGTGATATTTCGAGTTACATTCATTTTAGCATGTATAAATCCATGAATATGTTTATTATTCTAAATGTCCGTAGTCGGTCATGTTTGTGGAACAAATATGAACATAAGACTATTATGAATATGGATTGGTGGATATTCATAAGGCATGAATATAGAGCAATTGGTTGCTGGCAAAGTTCATAGATATTTGTGGGATACAAATAGTGGATTGACCTGCATCTAAAATTTTATTACATGGAATCTTCTAGATTGATCATAAGTAAATTTGAGTAAAGGCGAATATCATTTGGTATCCTCCGACCTGAGATAGATATTGGGTTTTGATATTCACCAAGTGTTATACCTTGATCTAGTTCTTCACTGCTCTGAAATAATGGTTAGTACATCAGGCTATGTTCAGGTGTGACAGGAGGTGATTGTGAGAAACGTATGTAGTCAAGATGGAATTTGTTCCTCTTATTCGTTGAGAGCAAGATGTCTAAGGCCTGATTAAGTTAAATCAACAAGGAATGATCATTCTATGTCCTTGGATTTAACATGACATCTGTAACAAAAGGATAAATGATTGATTCACCTAAATCATTTCAAGTTGGATACTTGAAGGGGATGATGTTACTGAATGGCTTTTAGTCATGCGTATTAAGGGTAGTAAACTGTTGTTAGGTGGTATTTACTGCTTGCATCAATATTCTATGAATCTTGTGCAAGTGGGAGATTGTTGGATTCTTTATGCCCAAGTCACATAGAACATTGATGTGGTTAGTAAGTTATGATCCAAGTCGGGTCATACCCAATAACAAGCTTAGCAAACACTAATTAATATTTAATTGATGATATGATCATGCAATTAAATAAATACACTAATTTAGAAAATGGGTTTTCTAAATAAGTTGCATATGTGATTGAACAACTTATAGGAATATTTTGTTCATAGGTATTGTTTGTAATGTTATTTAAGTTAGATAAATAACATCAAATAATAAAGGAGTGTATGAGTTATACAATTAAAAAGATTAATTATATAACTCAATTAGTGACTAGTTAACATTATCTAAATGGGTGATTTAGTTTTGGGGGAAAACCCCATTCTAAAGCACATTTCGGCCGCCCCTTAGGTGGGGAGTGTGCCTTTTGTTTCTAGGAACAAAACACATTCTTAACTAGTTACACACTCTACCTAATTCTCTCTCTCACATGCAAGAACCACAAGGCAAAAATTCTCTCTGTTGTTAAAGAAAATCTTGGCTGAAAAGAGGGTTTTCATCAGCCTTCTTGGTTTGTTTTGGGTGTTCAAATCCTAGTAAAAGGGTCTTTGCTTGATGCTTGTGGGTATGGATGCTTGAGGACACCTCTCCTTGGTGTTTTGGTCGTTCAAGAACCTCATTTTCTTCCTCCTATCACACGTTTTTCAGCAACTCTACAAAGGTAGCATTATGGGTAATGTTTTGGTTGTTATTTCTTCTTGATAGCTAGTCCATTCACATATATTTGATCCTATGTTCTTGGGTTTGTGGTTGTTATGTTATTAGCCTTAATTTTTCAGATTACAAATCATAAGATTAAGTTTTTATTCCGCTGCATTTTTCATGTTTAAATGGTTAAACACTTTGATAATGGTCCAACAAACCCAACACAGACATCGACTCAAGGAGGAATTAATACTAGTAATTTTTCAGGAGGAAGTGTTAGTATTGGGAGAGATCAGGCTAATACTAAGGCAAATGTTAAAACTTTAGTTTCATCAGAAATAATGGCTCTTTTTGGAATGTTTTTTTCAAAGTTATGAGCCCTTGTAGCTGGAGAATTGAAGGGGAAAGGAATGACAATGGAGGATATGTATCAGGTGGACCCTGATGATCTAGAAGAAATTGACATTCAGTGGCAAATGGCAATGTTGTCTCTTAGAGCTCGGAGATTTATGGAGCACACCGGGCAAAAGAACTTCGGAGGCCAAAGCTCTAATTCAAAACTGGGATTTGATAAGTCCAAACTGAGATGCTTCAGCTGTAAACAACTGGGACATTTTAAACGTGAATGTCCATCACCAATTGTCATTGATTCCAGTAATTCAGGAGTTCCATGATTAACCACTGAGAGGGAAAAGGAAATATGAATCACAAAAAAGAGACTTCCTTGATTTCTAACTTTGATTGGAGTGCAGAGGTTGAAGAGACAAGGGCTGAGAATAATCATGCTTTGGTGGCCGAGATTGTTAAAGGGAATGGGAAGGTAGACTGTGAAGATGAATTTGATCCATTCAAGGAATTCAAAGATGAGGCTGAGTTATCTGTGAAAGAGAAAGAAAAGAAGGATGAGAGGATGAGAGAAGGTAAATCTGAAGGACTAAACAAGGAAGGAAGTTCATCCACTAAGAAAGGAAAAGAAAATGATGATGCTACTATCACTGTTAAGGAAAGCAAGTCAACTACTCCGTGTGCCAATGTGAAAAGGCCTTAACAGCAGAAAAGGTGGTGATGGGGCTTCCATATGGGTAATTCAGGATAAGTGTTCTTTTGCTTGCAAAATAAGATTATTTGGGATTTATAGAGCTAATTGGTTATTAATTGATAATGAAAAAGATTCAATTTAATTAATGAGGAACTTAAAATCAATGAATCAAAATATTTTGTTAAATTAAATGAGGCCTTGAAAGAAAATGATCACTTAAAACGAATTGTTTTGGAAAGAAATGTTGAGATTAATACCTTGACTGAAAGAGTTGCTCTTACTAAATTTGAAACAAGCAAACTTCAGTCAAAGTTAGACAAATGGACTATATCAGGAATGAAACATGATGATTTATATAAATCTCAACGGGGAGCTAGGATTAGAACGGGATTGGGATATGAAAATGTTAAGGTTTATCCTCCACCTAGTACATACTGTTATTCTCCTATGCATGTTCCTCATCCTTCTAACGCTTTCATCAAAACAGATACTAAAAGTATGTCTGCAGGTTTAGAGGGTGTAAATCCTAAGCATGTTCGTGAGGACTACGACTATGGAGCAACTAGTGGGCTTGGATGCACTAGTATTGGTACACTTGTTTTTTCAGCATTCTGTTTTAGATCATAAATCTAGTTTAAATTCTGTTTTTGTTTCTAGTGAACCTGTAACAGACACTATCTCGTCATGTTCTCATGATGTTTCTATTTCATCTTTAAATTTTGTACAATGTGGTGATTGTTTCTTGTTCTGATTATGTTTACAGTGCAATTGATCTCACTACAACGAATAACGAGAAACATAAAACCAATTTTATATTGACAAATTCTTTTCTAATCCAATTTCATCTTTTACTCCAACGAATATTTCTTTATCAAATGAAATAGCAGCAACTTTATCTAAAGCTAGCACAAGTGGTACTAGTACTACTTGTACTTCGGATGATCATTCATCTACTTCTGTAAATAATCATTCTTGTTCACAAAAATACAGACCTCGTGGCATGTATGAGACATATAGTGACATTGATTCTAATGTGTCTGAATGTGATGAGAAAATTCACATTAATCACATTCCTATCTCATTACATAACAGACCTAGACACAAACCCCACTGTTTCAGGTGTGGCCAAGAGGATCATTTAGTCAAGAATTGTCCTACACTACATCATTGTCATGATAATAGGAATTCTTTTGGAAATAAATTAACAAAGTTAGTTAATAATTTCTTTTGTAAGAAATCTATCTCTCCTAAAGCCAAAATTGTTCAAACTTGGGTTCCTATCTCACCTAGTTAACCTGTTCTTTATATGGTTGCAGGAGTCATCCACAAAGGTTTTAAATAATGTATAGCATGTGGATAGTGGATGCTCTAGACATATGATGGGGCTGAAAGATTTGTTGAACAATTATCGGATTATAATGGAGGTTATGTAGCTTTTGCTGGCGACAAAAAATGTGGAAAGATGATTGGTCAAGGAGAAGTATCCAATGGTTCTTTAACTTTGGAGAAAGTTAACTATGTCCCTAAGCTTGTGTTTAATCTCTTGAGTGTTTCTCAAATCTGCGATAAAGACATTCTAGTCTTATTTGAATCCGATGAATGTCTGTTTTTAAAATCTGAGATTGATATTCCAGAAGATTTGGTACTTATTTGTGCTCCATGAAAGCATGATACATATCTTCTTGATATGAATTCAAGGGAGTCAAAGTCTATTGCCACCTGTCTTCTTTCCAAAGCTTCCACTTTTGAGTCTCTGTTATGGCATCGCCGATTGGGCCACGTTAATTTTAAAATAATAAACAAATTAGTCAAAAACAATCTTGTTAGAGGACTTCCTTTAAAAGATTTCTCTGTGAACGAAAAATGTATGGCATGTGCCAAGGGCAAACAACATAAGAAACCACATATGCCCAAACTTGAAAATAGCATAACTTGTCCTCTCGAGTTGTTACACACAGATTTGTTTGGCCCAATCAGTGTTAAATCAATTGCAAAAAAATCTTTATGTCTTGTTGTAACAGATGATTTCTCAAGACATTCTTGGGTGAGATTTCTTGCTCACGAGGGTGAGGTTGCTGAGGAATTGCAGTAGTTAATACTTTCAATCGAGACAATAAGCAAGAGAAAGGTTCTGGCCATGAGAAGTGACAACAGTACTGAATTCAAAAATCAGATTCTTGATTCGTTCTGTGTTGAAAAGGGAATTGTAAGACAATTTAGTGCTGCAAGGACGCCTCAACAGAATGGTGTAGCTGAACGAAAGAATCACACCCTTATTAAAGCCGCTCGTACAATGCTAATAGAATCATCGTTACCCATTATCTTTTGGGCTGAGGCAGTAAACTGTGCTTCATACGTTCTAAACCGGGTGTTGATAGTCAAGGACAAAATGAAGAGTCCTTATGAACATTTTCATAAACAGAAACCTTTAATTGACTTCTTTCGACCATTTGGTTGTTCATGCACTCTCTTGAATACTCAATCTCAGAAGACAAAATTCGGTGTGTGTCTGATGAGTGTTACTTCGTCGGTTATTCTTCTCCTTAAAAGACTTATCAGGTATATAACAAGAGAACACGCATTGTTCAAGAGTCGCTCTATGTTGATTGGCATGAGTCTAACTCGTCTGATGTTCGATCTGAACCAGCATGGTTCTTTGACTTCGATACTATGTTTAATTCTTTTAATCTTCCAGATTTCAACGATGATGCTTCCATCTCAAATGTTCAAACAATATCATTAACTCAACTCCATTACATGTCATTCCTCAAGTCCATTCCACCTCTTCAGCAAATGGCGCCACGTCAGTTGATGTTGCATCATCTTCCTCATCATTTGATCTCTCACCTCCACCTATTTCAACATCCCTTCCTCATCACCAACATCTATCTCACCACCGCCTATACCATCCCCCCACCCTCATCTACTCATCCACAATCTTTCAGCCAATCATCTCCAAACAACTTGCCTTTATCCACTGATTTCAAAACATTGAAAGATCATCCTCATGATAACATCATTGGATCTATCACTGATGGAGTGCGGACGTGGAGTCAATTTGGTTTGATTAACATTGTCTCTTCTTGTGCTTTATTTCTCAAATCGTTCCAAAAAACATTCATGCAGCTCTTCAAGATCCTTGCTGGGTGGAATCGATGTAATTGGAGCTTCAACAATTCAGAAAGCTCAAAGTGTGGACTTTGGTTGACCTTCCTCCAAACAAATGCCCAATTGGCACGAATGGGTCTTTAAGAACAAACCTGATGATCATGGTGTTGTGGTGTGTAACAAATCAAGATTAGTTGTACAAGGATTTGCTCAAGAAGAAGGGATTGACTATACTGAAGTTTTTGCTCATGTCGCCTGTCTTGAAGCAATAAGAATTTTTCTAGCTCATGCTGCTCATAAACAGTTCAAGGTCTATCAGATGGATGTCAAGTGTGCTTTCCTTTACAGAGACATTGATGAGGAGATATATGTGTTTCAACCACTGGTTTTGAGGATCCTGATTTCCTCGACAAAGGTTATAAGCTTGGCAAGTCACTTTATGGTCTTCATCAGGCACCTAGAATTTGGTATGAGACCCTAACACAATACCTCTTAAGCAATGGTTTCTCTCGTGGCACCATTGATATGACTCTATTCAAAAGAGAAGTGAATCATGAAATGTTGATTGTCCAAGTTTATGTTGATGATATTATTTTTGGCTCCACCAATTCTCAATTATGTCAGGGGTTCGAGGAGGTGATGCGTAGTCGCTTTGAAATGAGAATGATGGGGGAGATGTGCTTTTTCCTTGGATTACAAGTGAAACAAAAGCTAGAGGGCATTCTCATTAATCAGGAGAAGTATGTTAAAGAGATTTTGAAGAAATTCAAGATGGATGACGCTTCTCTTGAAATGACTCCTTTTACTGCTTAAACGTGCCTCACTCATGACGAGAACGGGAAACCTGTTGATCCTCATCTCTACAGATCTATGATCGATTCTTTATGTATCTTAGAGCAAGTCGTCTCAACATCACTTTTGCTGTAGGATATTGTGCTCGATACTAGTTAGCCCCGAAAGAGTCTCGTGAAAAGGCCGTCAAAAGAATTTTTTGTTATCTCAAAGGCTCTTCTTGTTTAGGTCTTTGGTATCCCTGTGGTGGTAATCTTGATTTACATGCAGTGATTGTAATGGTTGCAGGTTAAACAAAAAATCAGTGATTGGAGGATGTCAATACCTGGGCAATTGTTTGGTTTCATGGCAAAGCAAGAAACAGACCATTGTTTTCCTCTCTACAGGAGAAGCATAATACATTGCTGCCTCTAGTTGTTGTTCACAAGTTCTTTGGATACAACACCAGATGATTGACTATGAAATCAATTTTCTCCATACACCATTATTTTATGACTACAAAGCTGCCATTGGGATCGCTAAGAATCCTATTCATCATTCTCGAACCAAGCACATCTAAACACGAATTCATGCAATTCGTGATGCTCGGAAAAGGGTTTGTTTATATTATTCCCATTGATACTAAAAATCAAAAGGCAAATCTTTTCACAAAAACATTTGGTAAACCTCACTTTTATGAATTGATCTCTATGTTAGGGCTAATATCTTTTTAAACCTCTTTTCTTTACACTTATCAAAAAAAATTTAAAAGGGAAAATTAATAATCATAAATTTCCACATCTCTCTTCAATGTAGAAATTTAGGGGGAAAATAACTAATTAACTTGAAAAGAGATTTGGGAACTTGAGTCGAGATGACGAGAAATGATTGTATATCTTCTAGATATGCTTGTTTGTGCATGACTGGCGTTTCAAATGAGAAATGATAGTAACTGATGCTACTCTCTGATTTACATCTTATTTTTTAATTACAAAAAAAAATCAAATAGATTTTTTAATGCTATGCTTGGTAGACTCAGCTTGAAAATAAAGTAGACAGCTGCATAATGATTTAAATTAAAATATATGCTTAAGGATGTCTAGTTTTACGCAATCATTTTGGTTTGCACGAAAACTGAGTCCCGACAAAAATTGAATTGAGAATTGATCTTTCACCCACCATGATACAAATCATATAAGCCATATCTTTGAGCCATGATTGGTGTATTTATGCGTCTTGTGTTTATGCTAATCTTCTCTGCTGTACGGAAGTACTGACCTGGAGCTCTCATCGGCACATGATTAAATGGTCAACTCCTTTGTTATACATAAGTATATACTTGGAGCTCTCACCATTTTAGTCTAAGTTGTGTCAAATCATCTAAATGATGAATTCATCACCAAATGCTATATTCTGTCAATTATCACTTACACACTAATGCACAAGCCTTGTTCTCTAAAGATCGTAACAAAATTTAAGAAATCATGAGGTTGGGTGTGGTTTTTGCCTATGATTGTGGGGTCCTAGCATTCTAAAGCATTTAATCGAACCTTAACGAATCATCTGCTGCTTGTTGAAAATGATAGGGCATGGGTTTAAGTGGACAAACATATTAGCAATCGTTATTGATATGTTTGAGAAATTCAAATTTCATTCAAAGAATGTGATTAGATTCAGTTATCTATGATCTCATTGCTTGTCGATGACTAAATTCATCTGTGTACTAAAGTATATCTTGAGGATGTGATCTCATGATCGATTTAGTTCTTGGTAATTTAAAAAAATCTCTACAAAATTATACTTTTGCTAACAGTTTTGCAAGACGACATTGCAGTTTTGCACCGCATTCTCATACTGTGCGAAGTCATTTCAACCAGAGTTTTGTCTGGCGAAATTGTAGCTTCGCCTGGCGAAATTGTAGCTTCGCCTGGCGAAATTGTAGATTCGTCCTGCGAAACTCTAGTTTCGCTGTCTGCGAAACTATATGCTATTTAACTCATTTTGCGAAATTAATTTCTCATTTTGCGAAATTAATTTCTCATTTTGCAAAATTAATTTCTCATTTTCGCTCAATCGAACTGTTAGGTTTCTTAGGGTTTTTCCGTGTCCTCTGCATGCAAATTTCAAATCTATGATTTTGTTAACGATTAACTGTTGTTTCATGCTGGCATGTGAGTTTTGAACTTAGAACTATCATTTTATCTTGTTAATCTTACACATTGTGAGTCTATTCGATCGAGACTCTTTGGTACTTTCGCAGTTCTTCCTACAAAAGTACCAATAGTCCAGCGAAACTGAAAGAAAGTTCATGAGTTCTTAGCGAAACTGTGAGGTTATGCTGTCCGAGCGAACTTAACAGTTTCGCTGACAAAATTTCAGTTTTGTTGTGTCGAAAATATAGTTTCGGCTTGTTGAATCTACCTCACTGTTTTGGCGAAACTAATGTGCTGGTGAAACTATACTTTCGCTTGCTGAAACTAAATCTCATGCTACGAAACTATAGTTTTGGCCAATGAAATTAAGTTATTTTTTGTTTATTCTTTATTCATTTATCATCCTTATGTCATATTTACACTTAATATTTTATTCTAATGCATTTCATTTGTTTCTCAGGTTAAATGGCAAATTTAAAATTTGATGAGAGAAACAACATCACAGCCATCTTAGATGATACACATCCTAAAGTAGCAGGATTTAGAGATTGTATTCGTTGGCTGCAAAGATCCCCTATAGCTTATGCTATCTCTCATTTTACTACCATCTATGATCTACACATCAGAGACTTTTGGAGTTTAGTTGAGTATGATACGAGAGGGAACACCTAGAGGATCACTGCTAAAGTTTTGGAAAATGAGGTGTCTATTACAGCAGAGATAGTTTCAAGGATCTTAAGACTAGACGAAGATTCAAGAAAGGAAGTTGCTATGACAGATGCTGAGGTGTTTGCAACATTTAGGAGTATGGGAAATGAGGGGCCAGCCTTTGGCACACAAAAAGAGATAAAGAAGTCCTTTCTCTCAAAGGAATGGAGATTCATCACCCATGTCTTTATTATGTGTTTAGATCACCGTAAAGGTGGATCAGATGGGCTGAACATAGACTGGGCAAAAGCTATGGTGCTATGCTGTAGAGGTGAAAAGGCAAACATTGTGAGGCTGATATTTGCATGTATGGCAGAGAATGTGATGGCACTAAAAAAGGATAAGTGGCTTTTGTATCCTAGATTTCTACAGATAATCTTTGATGGTCTAATTCCTAACGTGCCAAGACATGGGAAGGTTAAAAGGCTGGTGCAGATGAATCCCTGTATTTTTGCAGATTGTTGTGCCATCCGACATGATTTCAGCAGGAAGATCATCCATCTGTGGGAAAACATGTACCCACCTGAAAGATGGAACTATATTAGGAGGGTGGATGAGTCAGAAAATAAAAGAGCTGAAGAAACTAGAGCACAACAGTCTGATGCTGCTAAGAAAAGGAAGAGATATGCAAAAGAAAAGGATTATGATTTTGAAAATGAAGTGAATGAAAGGGCTAAGGAGATAAGAGTTGAGAAAGAGAGAAGGTCGAAAAAGAAAGCTGATGTAGGAGAATCTGAAAGGAGAACCAAACAAAGACATCAAGCGTTTACTGAAACTTCAAAGAGGGAAGAAAGAGGTAGTTTAGATGAGGATGTGATTCGAAACCTCAACAGCTCTCTTGCTAATGAATTGAGCATGATTAAGACCAAACTCACTAATCAAGAGATGCGGGAAAGTCAAAAGGATGAGTTGATAGAAGGAATGAAGAGGATGTTGGTAGATCAAAGCTTGCTGATAAAGAAGCTGTTTGAGGAAATTAACGAGTTGAAAGCTATTTCCGACCTACCCAATCAACTAACTTAACCTGAGTTAGATGATTTAACTGATACTTCTAAATACATGTTCTTGAACAAGGGTACCTCCTCCAGGGCAGGAGAGGGCACATCTAGTGCAGCAATTACTGGGTGGAAGGTTCTAGAATGAGGAATGAAGATGAAAATAGGGAGAATGAGGAGGAGATTCTGGAAGCTGGGTTTGTGAACATGGGATTTGATATAGACAAAGATCTGGTTGGTGGAGAGGTTGTGAGGGAAAAGTCAGTTGAAAGAGATGCTGCAAAAGGTAAAGGGCTAGTTGATGAAGAGGAAGATGATGAACAGTTGGTAGATTATGATTTTGAGCTAGAGTTTTATGAAGTTGATAAGAGACCACTGGTATATGTAGCCAAAAAGGGAGAATTAGATGAAGATGTCTTTGAGATGGCTAAAGAAGAATGGTTTGTTAGAGAAAAGGAGCTTGAAGAACTAACTGCCCTTTTCCAAAACTTTGAAGGGTTGAGCAAAAAGGAGGCCGATAAGAGAATTATTAGCTGGTGTTATAACCCCGGCCTCAATATGTTCATGATCAAGAGGAGAGGGGGTGGAATTTCTTACATGCATAAGAGGAGGCATTCAAGACCTTGCCGAAATGGGATCTTAGGAGGCTGACAACTTTGTCGTTACTGAATGCCAATCTTAGTGAACGAGCCTCACTTTGGATAAAGAGATAAAGAATGGTTTAAATGTCAAATTTGAGTCCTTTAGGTATATGAAAGCGGAGAGAAGACGATCAAAGAAAGACAAAGACTAGGAGATAGGAAAAGGAAGAATCGTTCTAAGGGTAAAACCACCAAAGACTATGAATAGAGTCAGGTTGGCAGATCCCTTCCCCAATAGCTATAGAATTTTGAGAAGTGATTTTATGATAACAACACAGGGGAAGCGGTAATAAGAGTGAAGAACGGTGGAGAATTCAAGTCTTTGAACCTATGGAGCTTTTTAGCTTTTTTAATGAACATCTGCTGGTTTTGTGTGAGAATCATATCAAGGCAGGTGCGGGTGATGAGACAAGGAAGAAAGCCAGTCTATTTATGACTGCGGCAATTGATAAGAGGTGTGAGAGCAGAAGTGAAAAGACTCGCAGAGAGAGTGAGGGCCCAAGATGATCTGAACATGGACATACAAGATCTGACCAGGTAGTTTGGGGAAGCTACTGCTCACCCCGAAGGGGCTAATGAAGCAGGAAGAGACCATGGAGAATCATTTGTTGAAGCCCCTAAGGAGGTTGTTGCCCCTAAGGAGGTTGTTGCAGGTGTTGTAGAAGACAAATCAAAGGCAACGGAAGAACCTAGAGCTGACAAGATAAATCAAGATGAGTGAAGGCGGTGAGTTCCAACCTAAAGGGAGTATTGAAGATCATACATAGGTTGGACTCACCATAGATTAGAATGTTTATTTTTGCTTGTAATAGGTCTTATGTCAGTTTTCTTTTGTATGTAATTAGCTTTATGTAGTTTGCAGTCCAACAAAACTGTGAGCGAACTATAGTTTTGCTTAGTTAGTTGTTTAGTTCGCTCGGCGAAACTGTTGTTTCTGCCGGTGAAACTACAGTTTCGGCATGGAAGCCATGTGCCCATATAGCGAAACTGTCTGCCGGGTGCCCATGTGCCCATATAGTGAAACTGTCTGCCAGGTGAAACTACAGTTTCGGCATGAGACAAGGAAGAAAGCCATGTGCCCATATAGAGAAACTTTCTACGAAACTAAGACTGCTATATATAGTTTTGATCATTATCATTGTTAGCTAATCTTGCAAAAACCCTAATCGTTTATCCTTGTTGCAAGTCGCCTTTGTAAGCAGTATTTTCACAGAAATTTCATTGTGTTTTGGTGTTATTAATGTATTGATCATCATTGTCTTACTTGGTTTGAATTGTTATTAATCTTAATCTTCATTGTTCATCTTGTTTATTGTGTGTATTTGATATTGAGCGATTCAATAACTCATTTGAAGTGCAAATCAATCAAATGGACCAACAGGAGCTCTCACCGGTTTTAGAGAGAAGAAGAGAAGATTGGATTTAAGGTTAGTTTTTGATATTTTGGATTGTTCATGGCTGATTTTCAGCTGCGGGTATGTGCTTTTGTGTTTGTATGTGTTTGGTTGTGTGTTTAGGTGTTTGAACTCCAGGAGCTCTCGGGTTTGAAGAAGTCTTACTCTAAAGTTTCAAGAGATGAGTTATAGATCCGCGGTTTTAATGTTTTAACTTGTTTTAGTGCTGGAAATTCATGTTATAACATTTTTATAAATATTGGGTCTGTACCCATATGTTTATGTATGTGCATTGTTGGGTGGGTGTATGTTTGGGAGTGATTTTGATTATGTCTATGGTTATATGCTTGTTTTGATGCTTAGTATGTTAGAACTAGGCTTGGAATAGGATTGAATAAGGATTTGGGGTCTGAAAATGATGTTAGTTAGAAAACAATTACTCATGCACCCCAATAGTACTCATACGCCCAGAAATTTGCCCACACGCCTAAGTGTTCCCATGCGCCCAAATCTTCCCGAATGTCGAAGTGTCCATGCGCCTAAGTCAGGCTCATGCGCCTAGAAAATTGCCCAGACGCCTAAGTGTTGGCCATGCACCCAAATAGTGTCCATGCGCCCAAGTTTTCCTCATGCGTATAAGTGTTCCCATGCGCCTAAGCAGTCATGTGCCCATATAGTGGCCATGCGCCTACATAGTGCCCATGCGCCCAATGCCTTAGAAAATATTCTAAACTTTTAGGACAAATGATTTTTAGGCTATAACTTGGAATGTTTTCAGGGATGATGTATGATGATGTTATGCATGTTTATGATGTGTTTTTTATGTTCCTTATTATGTATGATTACGTGGCTTTACGTGGTGTGATTATGTTTTTAAACGTAAAGTATTATCTTAACGAAGCGAAAGATCTAAGATAATGAAAGTGGAACATAATGAATGAATGAATGAAAGTCTTGCAAGCAAAATGTAAGGAGGTTCACAACTCAATGAGAGTTGTAAGCTCAATTGTGTTTCATACAGCGTGCGATCTTGGCTAACTCTATACACAAGAGAGTGTATGGAATTAAAATAAAAAAATGGTAAAAGTGTAGATGGGTTGGTGATGGTTTCTACTGAGAGTGGGATCCACAAGTCTTGATTTTAGAAAGACTTTTATAGGAAATTAGGGTATTGATTAGATTTTCAAGTAATCCAAGATTTGATTCTTGCATATGTTGGTGGATAGGGATTAGGTGATTTGGAAGTGGACAAGACTAGACTTAGTTTATGAAAATTCAATAAGTTTTACAATTTTAGATTAGTAGATTTTATAATACATTACTTGGTTACATAGATAAAAAAGATAAAAGATGTTTTTATAGGTGAGTATGTATGTATGTGCGTCGTCGGGTGTGTATGGATTGTATATGTATGTATGTTGTGAGTAAGATTATTATAAATACATGATGGGTTTTTTCATATTTACATATTTATAGGATGTGCATGTGAGTCTATAATATGTGTGAGTCATGGATGGTATTGACCAAACATAGTATAAGATTATATTAGTATTGTTTTTAGTTTTGTCTTATTAGGAGATTTATTAGGATAAAGTAGGTTATTATAGGATTAACCATCTAGATTTGATAATATATAATGTGACTTAACATAAATTTAATTTCTTTATGTTTTACCTAATTAACATAATTTGAATTAAATAATAAAATGATATAACATATTATCAATAATTAATTGGTGCAAGAAATTACCATATTTTTATGAATTAATTACATAATAGTCCTTATGGTTTATTCAAAGTAACAAGTATTCGTACTAAAGGTTTTTTGTAATAGGTTAGATTATTATGTTTTCAATTTTTTAACAAGAATGGTATTAAGACTAACAGACATTAAGTTTTCTATTAAATTTAAATAAAATGATTAAAGTAACCTTAAATAACTATTTCTACAATTCTATATTTCTCTTTTATCCGGGATCATTTATGTAATTACTATAACATTAAAACACCCAATCCTTCCCTATCAACACCATCAACCCACCATCACCACCATATATCATCGTCAACCACCACCACCATTATCTTAACAACTATTTCCTTCACCTTTAAAATCACCAACCCTTCTACCCACCAACGTCCACTGAACACCCACGAACACAACCATTACCACCATCTTCCCATCATCATCACCATCTACCCATAATATGCAAAATGGTCACAAGAAGCATCTTCTCCCTTCCTTCCACACCACCCAACACCCACAACACCCTAACCTTGATTTGAACCCTAATTGAGCAATGGTCACAAGAAATTAGCTTATTCTTTTGTTGTTCATAATAAATCAGCAATGGTTATAAGAAATCTGAACCCTAATCAAGATCTAATATACCACTAGATCACCAAACACCTATGCACGACTACCGCACCACCTCAAATCAACTTCTCCCTCTGTTGGTGCACTATAGCCCAACCATAAATGTTGTTACAAGAGAAATGGAAGGGGGATTTGGTGAGATGATGACGATTGTGTGATGGTGGATGTTGCGATGATGGATGTTGCAATGGTGAAGATGATGCGATGCCGATGATGAGGATGTGACACCTGACATTTTCATGTCACTTTCCAATCAACACGAATGTAATTTTCTGATCATACATTCACGCATCTAATTCTTTTCACTTAAATGAGTCATTTATTGCACAAACATCTATGAACCTTTCACGTAATAGTAATTTAGAGGATTGTCGAATCGCACATGTGTCTGTCCCCAAAGTTGGTGATTTGGCAAAATAGCTTTCAAATAATCACAATTAGCGTGAAATTATTTGTTATATGATTATGTGATTAATTATGTAGCCAGGTTGTGAAAATTGGGAAGCATTTACGTGTTTTCGCGCATTTTCGGATTTTAATGACTAAGTCTTATAAAAATCCCTTTGAACTAGTAAATAAATACTTTTCATGTTATTAATATTTATTTGATATTATGTGATCATATGGTGGTTTCGATGTAGAAAACATTCAATCGCATAATGTTAAAGCGGTCAAAAAAAGATGGGAGCCTTTCTTGTAAAAAACAAAAAAATAAAACCAACCCCAAACCTCATTACGCTAATTCAACCACCCCTCCCCTTGCCCCTCTCCCTATTTTTGAACACACATAGATATGAACACATACATATCTTGATGTCTTCTTGCAATTAGTAATGATTATGGATTGTTCTTACATCAAGAACGTGTTAGCTTACATTTATACATCACTACAAGTAAGTTTTGTGTCAGATTTCATATCCTACAATTATCATGATGAATATGAACACTAGATATCCAAACTCGAATCAAAACTTGAAATTGGTTGAAATTAATAATTGATTATGTGTTAGTATTCAATATAATGATGTTTGTATAGATTGATTTTGTGAAATTGTGTTCTTTGATCAAAACCCAAGACTTACTTATAATGATGTTTTCACTTATTTTAGTCACCAACGGGTCGTCGGGTCACTCCGGTTAACTTTGGTCAACAAAAGTCAACTTTTGTCAAAAAGTTAAACTTGTCAAACATTTCTTGAATACGCTAACAATTACATTGTTTGGACACAACGGGTTCATCTTGACCATTATGTACACATATTCATGGACCTATCTTTGTTAGGTCACGTTTAGCATATGGCTTTTACACTTCATGTGGTTTTACTACACATCCAATGTGAGTATTCACGGCCCTGCATTTACTTACTTTCCTTTTTGGGGGAGAAGCATGCAAACTAGTTCTATTTTTATCTAGTTTTAGTATTAGTGGTATATTGTTTGTTATTGAAGTGAAAACATTATCACCCAAGTCCGTACACACTCGAACTGTTAGTAACGAGCTAGGGAGATAATTTTGGGTAGTACTACTAGGTTTGACAAACCCCACCCACGTTAGTCGTGCTAACTCGACCAAAGGTCGAACGGGTGTTTAATTGACCTAGACACTTTGCCTTTGTTCTGTGATAAGACATGGTAGAAGGCAGAACAACTCACTAACAGTCAATTTCGATTCGAAACACTAAGTAACTCGATATATAGGCTAGCTACCTATGGTGTACCTATGTTTAATTTTACCAAGCAAACGCTTAAACATATTTACTTATTTAAAACTATGAACTCATCAACCTTGTGTTGACACACTTTAGCATGTCTTCTCAGGTTGTTGGCACACTTAAGGCTAGGGATGCATATCTGAGGCTCATGCACATCTTAATCATTTGAAAGCAAGTTCATTAGATTTACTACTTTTCATTAGGCGCTATGTTTTGCACATTTATTACTTATGGATTTATAAACATTTACGCTCCCGCATTGATTGCATTGAAAATTTGGTTTACTCTAATTTAAGGTCAAACGCTTATTTTAAAATGCATATAGTGTCATTTGATATGACTATGTCTGATACTAGTTTGTCACACGCATCGCGGTAGAACCCTGTCGGTGGATTTCATGGGTGTGACAGATGATAATCAGGCAACAGTGATGGTGGTGGCAGCTGATGGTCATTGATGATCTATAGTGGTGGGAATTGTCGGTGGTGGGGATTGTTTATGCTTATACATATATGTATATATATAATAAACAATCCCTTAGATAGGTAAATCATATAAATAGTCCCTTTAAGTCACATTAGTAGTTCTTGTAAGATGAAAAGACTAAAATGCCCTTAGGTTTAATAGAAAATTTAACATTTGTTAGTGTTAATACCTTAACTCATTAAAAATTGAAAATACAAAGCCGAAACATTTACAAAAAACCCTTAGTACCTAAACTTGTTATTTTGAATTAACCACATGGACCATTTGTAACACCCGGTATTTTTTTTAAAGTCACAGAAAGAAGAATAAAGTGAAGAAAAAGAAAGAAAATATATTTTACCCAAGTTAACGGGTAAAAAGTGTCAAAAAAGACAAAAGGTTTGAAAAATTGGGTGTAAAAAGGTGATGGCCGCCCATCACCTCCTACACACTTTTTTTCATCTGGATTTTTAGAGAGAGAAAGTACCAAGGAGCAGCAAACTCTTAGTTTTAGAAAGAAGAACAAGAAAGAATTCGAATTCAAGGTAAGAATTCATGGTTTTATGGTGCTCTTAATTGGTTATGTCCTATGGTTTATGCTCATGTGTATTGTGTGTGTTTGGTTGTATGTTTTTAGTGGGTTTCTAGGTGGTTGAACTCAATTGCAAATGAGTTTGGAAGAATCCATACTCAAGAGCTGCAAAGGTGAGTTCTAGAACCCCTCTTTTACATGTTTTAACTGATTTTGGGGCTGGAAATGTATGAATATATCTTTTTATAAAACTGGGTTTCATACCCGTACGTTTGAATGTGTGTATGTTGCGGGTATGGTGTGATGTTGGACTATGTTCATGCTTGATGATGTTATAGTTGTGTTTCTAAGGCTTAGAATGTATGATTTAAGCTTAGAACATGATAGATGGTGTTTGGGGACCGAATTATGATGATAAGTGTGCCCTAGGCTGCTCATGCGCCCAAACAATAGTACATACGCCTAAGTTTAGAAAAACTGCTTAAGTGTGAGAAATGCAAATGAGCATTGACAAATGCGGATGAGAAAGTCAATGCGGATGAGAAAGTCAATGTGGATGAGAAAGTCAATGCGGATGAGAAAGTCAAATGCAGATGAGTAGGTCATACGAATGAACAAATGCGGATGACTAAGTCATGTGAATCAACAAATGCGGATGAGTAAGTTCATTCGAATGAACAAATGCGGATGAGTAAGTTCATGCGAATGAACAAATGCGGATGAGCATTGACAAATGCGGATGAGAAAGTCAATGTGGATGAGAAAGTCGATGCAGATGAGAAAGTCAATGCGGATGAGAAAGTCAAATGAGGATGAGTAAGTCATACGAATGAACAAATGCAGATGAGTAAGTCATGTGAATGAACAAATGCAGATGAGTAAGTCATACAAATGAACAAATGCGGATGAGTAAGTCATGCGAATGAACAAATGCGGATGAGTATGTTCATGCGAATGAACAAATGCGGATGAGTAAGTCATGCGAATGAACAAATTCGGATGAGTAAGTTCATGCGAATGAACAAATGCGGATGAGTAAGTTCATGCGAATGAACATATGCAGATGAGCATTGACAAATGTGGATGAACAAAGTTAATGCGGATGAACAAATGTTGATGAGTAAAAAGAAATGCGGATGAACAAAAAGAAATGCGGATGAACAAAAAGAAATGCGGATGAACAAAAAGAAATACGAAAGAACAAAAAGAAATGCGGATGAGTAAAAAGAAATTCAGATGAACAAAAAGAAATACGGATGAGCAAAAAGAAATGTGGATGAATAAAAGGGGAAATGCGGATGAACACTTAGAATATTTTCTGACCTTTTGGGGAAAAAGTGAAATTTAGGCTTTGACTTGGGAGGTTCCCAGAGGCTATGTAAGTTGACTTTTTGAGGTCATGGATGTTATGATATGCATGTTATGATGTATGATTGATGCTTATGCATGATGGTATGTATGATGTATGTTATGTATGTATGATGCCCTGTATGATGATGTTGACTGTGTATGTTGATGTTCCTTACATCGTATGTTTATTTTCCCATGGATTTACGTTGAATGTTAATGAATGAAATGAAAGTATTATGTAATGTAAAATGGAAGATAATGAAAAGAGGAACATAGTGATAGAATGCATGCATTAATGAAAGAGAAAGTATAGTAAGGCTTGCAAGCAAAATGTACAGAGGTGCACGGCTCTAAAATGCCGTAAGCTCAACTGTGTATGGTTTAGCTAACCCTTAAGGATACACGCAGGGGTTCCAGTCTTGGTGGATGGCCAACGGTGTGGTACATGGTTTATAGTGATTACTCACCTTGGTGCTTGTGCCAGGCTATGTGCAGTGTGGAAGTCATTTATGATCTTCGGCACAGTACTTGAGTTATGCATAATGTTGGGGGTGTAGTATACAATGGTTTATAGTGATTACTCACCTCGGTGCTGGTGCCAGGCTATGTGCAGTGTGGAAGTCATTTATGATCTTCGGCCCAGTACCCGAGTTATGCATAATGTTGGGGGTGTAGTATACAGTTGGGATCTTTGTCACTTACCCCGGTGCTGGTGCCAGGCTAAGTGTAGTGTGGAAGTAAATTATGAACTTTGGCCCAATACCCCATTTGTTTGGGACATAGCTGATGACACTGATCCAGATAGTGATAAAGAATGTGATAAAAAAGGAAAATGTTAAAGAAAGTATGTGGTGAATAGTTAAGGAAAATAATAATTATATTATCTATGTGTATGTATTATGCATGATCACGTACGAAAGTAAAGAATGGTTTTAAATGAAAGTAAAGTATGTTTTATTTTAAAACTAGAACTCACTCAACAACGCTGACCTTTTTATGCATTTTTTCAGTTGGCAAGTGAGCATTGCTGAGGATGGCGCGGGGCAGCTACTTGGCATTTTGGATGGCATTCTTTTGTTAATGTTTTTGCATTGTAATGCGAACAAATGAAATTGTGTAATGAACGATTGTATTAACTTGCAAAAGCATTTATAATGAAATGAAAAGTTATTTTAATGTTATGTTGCGATGTTTTATGAAAGTTAAATGAAATTATATGTTTTATGTGCAAGGATTTACCAGCTGTAAGCGTCCCGAGAACAGGGCCTTACATTATGCATGATGGTGGGGTGAAGCACATGGCATTGGTCCGAATGAAAGTAAAGATTTAATGATGAATGTACGGAATGAACGAATGAATGATGAAGATAATAATGATATTATCTATGTGTATGTATAATGCATGATCACATACGATTGTAAAGGACGGTTTTAAACGAAAGATAATTATGTTTTATTTTAAAACTAGAACTCACTCAGCAACGCTGACTTTTTATGCATTATCCAGTTGGCAGGTGAAGTTGCTAAGGATGGCACGAGGCGGCTACTTGGCTCTTTTGGATGGCATTATTTTGTTTAATGTTTTTGCATTGTAATTCAAACAAATGAAATTGTGTAACGAATGTTATATTATTTTGCAAAAGCATTTTTAATGAAAACGTTGTTTTTAATGTTTCCGCTGCAACGTTTATTTCAAGTTAATGTAATTATATATGTTCTATGGGCGATGATTGGCCAGCTGTAAGCCTCCCGGGAATGGGGCCTTACAAGTTGGTATCAGAGCCAAAGTTTAAGTGAAATGGATAAGTTTTCAAAATAAACCTAAAATTAAACTAAAAATGGGATGGAAAGGGAAGGGATGTCAATCTGGGTAGCTACGTGCCATCAGGTATTTTCTTAATGTTAACCGGTATTACGTGCGCATGTTATGTGGTTTATGTGCTGCTTGTTGATTTAGATACTGATGTAGCCAGGACAGGTAATGCTCGGGGTATGAAGAGTAAAGTAAGTGGCTAATCACAACTGGCCACTGTAATTAGGGACTTACTATACTTGACATAAACTGAGTTGTTCCCTTGAATGACCGTGTTGGTGTTTAAATCTTTTAGTGTGTTAGAGGATGGCTGGTGGTAGATCATCTAAAGCTTCGCGTGGTGGGGGTCATGGTGCTGAACCACGGGCTATGAGAGGAAGGCCTAGAGCCGAAAAGGTGGTTCATGAAGAACCAGAGACCCCTCGTCCGGAGGGCGTTGATGAGAGTTCTAACTTAAGGGCCTCGGTAAAGGAGGCTGTTGTCGAAGAGGTGCATCAGGTCATGCAGACAATCTTACCATCTGTGGTGACCGAAGTTATCAAGGTTGTACGAGAAGGAGGGAGAAAAGATAGAAACAGGTCCTCGGGAGGACGGGAGCAACCGGAGCCTGAAACGGTTCTCTCCGATGATGAAGAGGAGGAAGAAGAAGAGCCTGCGCCGGAGGCGGCATGAGGTTGTAACTACGGGGCATTTCAAAGGTGTAAGCCCCCTACTTTTGATGGTAATGGCACAGCTGCTGCTGCTCATCGAAGGGTGAGGGAAATGGAAGTTGTTTTGAATTTCAGCGAGTGCCGAGAAGACCAAAAGGTGAAATTTGCTACCCACTCGTTTGTGGACTCGGCTCTGTGTTAGTGGGACAATATAGTCCAAGCCGAGGGTAGTCAAACAATTAGGAGACCGAGGTGGTCTGAGCTGAAAAAGTTGGTAATTGAGGAGTTATGTCCTCACAGGGAAATGGATAAGGTGGAAACGGAATTCCTGCAGCTGGAGGCGGGAACCATGACACATCAACAATACACCACTAAATTCAACGAAATGCAACACCTAGTAGCGAATCAGGTGACGCCTCTATCATAAAAGATTAAGAGGTACATTCAGGGCTTGCCGGTGGATATCCGTAGGCACATGATCACTGCCTGACCGAGCACGTTTAGGTTGACGATTGATTTGGTAGGGAGATTGTATGATGAAAGAACTGTGGTGGTGACAGCAAGAAAGGTGGTGGTGACCGAAATTGGAATGGAAAAAGATTTGGTCGGGGTGGTGCCCCGACGAGTAATAAGAAGGCATGGGTAGATGACCGCCGTGTGGTCACATCCAGTGCGGGAGTAAATAGATGCGGAAAATGTGGGAAGGAGCACAGTGGCGAGTGTAGGTGGGGATCGAATGTGTGCTTCAAGTGTGGGAAGTATGGTCATATGGCGAGGGAATGCAAAGCAGGGAGATGTTTCAACTGTGGCGCGGAGGGCCACATGAGTAGGGACTGTAAGAAGCCAAGGGCTGAGGGTTTTGGGGTGAAGAAGACTGGAGGTGAAGGATCGAGGGCGAGCGCCAGAGCATTTACAATGACGCAGGAGGAGGCTAGGACGGACCCTGATGTTGTGTCAGGTACGTTTCTAGTAAACCAAACTTTAGACTCTGTGTTATTCGATTCTGATGCTAGTAAAAGTTTTATTTCTACTGCTTTCTGTACTAAACTTCCTGCTAGTAGTAGGAGTGTTGATGCGCCCTTTGATGTAGAAACTACCATAGGTAAGTCTACCAGGATTTCTGAGATGATAGAGGGTTGTGATGTGGAACTAGAAGGTCATAAGTTTCCAGTTAGACCATTCGTGATGACCTTAGGTGGTTTTGATATGGTTCTTGGGATGGATTGGTTAGCGGACTACGAGGCAAACATTGTGTGTCGCACGAAGATGATTCGTTTAACAGCGCCTGACGGGAGTAAGGTGACGGTTTATTGTGATCGAGTCACGGCAATCCCGAAAGTAATCTCAATGGCGGTGGTAGGAAAGTGCATGAGGTGTGGATGTAGCGCCTACTTGACCTATGTGAAGGATGTGGAAACACCAACACCACAACTGTCTGATGTACCAGTTATGTGTGACTTTCCAAACGTGTTCCCAGACGACTTACTAGGAGTGCCACTTGACCAAGAGATCGAGTTACACATTGATTTGATACTAGGTGCCCAACCTGTTGCCAAGGCATCGTATCGGTTGGCTCCGACTGAGATGAAAGAGTTGATGGAGCAATTGCAAGAGCTGCTTGATAAGGGGTTTATTAGGCCGAGTATCTCTCCTTGGGATGCTCCGGTCTTATTTGTGAAGAAGAAAGATGGTAGCATGAGAATGTGTATCGACTACCGTGAGCTGAATAAGTTGACAATAAAGAACCGATGCCCGTTACCGAGAATTGATGACCTATTTGATCAGCTTCAAGGTGCCAGTTGGTTCTCGAGGATAGACCTTCGATATGGTTATCATTAGCTGAAGGTTAAGGAGCAAGACATTCCTAAAACAGCTTTTCGCACGCGTTATGGTCACTACGAGTTTCTCGTTATGTCATTTGGTTTGATCAACGCATCAGCTGCTTTTATGGACTTGATGAATTGTCGACCGATGTTGGATAAATCAGTGACTGTGTTTATCGATGATATCTTGATTTATTCCGAGAGTGAAGAGGAGCATGTCGGTCATATTCGAGAGGTGTTGGAGACGTTAAGGAAGGAGAAGTTGTATGCTAAATTCTCCAAGTGTGCATTCTGGTTGCGCGAGGTTCAATTCTTGGGTCATGTGTTGAATCCTGAGGGGATTATGGTGGATCCGGCAAAGGTGGAGGCAGTGATGTAATGGAAGTCTCCAAAGACTCCATCTGAGATTCATAGTTTCTTGGGTTTGGCGGGTTACTACAGAAGATTCATTCAAGACTTCTCCAAGATCGCTTCTCCACTAACCAATTTGACCCGGAAAGATGTAAAGTTTGTATGAGGTCAAGCTTAAGAGAAGGCATTCGAGGAGTTAAAGGCGAGGTTGACTCAAGCTTCTGTTTTGTCATTACCCAATAGAAATGAAGATCTGGTGGTTTATTCTGATGCTTCCTACTCGGGGTGGGGTGTGTGTTAATATAGAAGGGAAAGTTATAGCCTATGCATCTTGATAGTTAAAGGTTCATGAGGTTAATTACTCTACTCATGATTTGGAACTAGCAGTTGTGGTCTTCGCATTAAAGATATGGAGGCACTACCTATACGGTACAAAGTGCACCATATTCACAGACCACAAGAGCTTGAAGCACTTCTTCGAGCAGAAGGACCTAAACATGAGGTAGAGGAGATGGTTGGAGCTCATAAAAGACTACAATTGTGAGATCCAATACCATTCGGACAAAGCCAATGTGGTGGCGGATGCCCTTAGCTGGAAAGAGAGACCCGAGCCGATTCTGGTGAAAGCTTACCAGTTGATCATGACCTTTGATGTGATGAAGCAAGTGAAAGAGTTTCAAGATGAGGCATTAAAAGAAGATCATCTTAACTCTAAAAGAATGAGAGGTCTGGTTGCGGAATTGGGTGAAAACACACTCGTTGTTGGAACCCGATTTGGACGAATGTGGATTCCACGTTTTGGGGATCTACATGTGAAGATCATGGACGAAGCTCATAAGACTCGGTACTCTATTCATCTCGATGCTACAAAGATGTATCAAGACATGAAGAAAGACTATTGGTGGCTGGGTATGAAGTGTGATGTGGTGGAGTATGTGAGTAAATGGCTTACTTGTTTACAAGTGAAAGCCGAGCACCAAAAGTCGTATGGGAAGATCCAACCTTTGGATATACCAGAGTGGAAGTGGGAGCACATCACCATGGATTTTATTACGAAGCTACCGCGTACCTTGAAAGGGTATGATGATATATGGGTGATTGTTGATCGTTTGACGAAAAGTGCTCACTTCCTACCGATTCACGAGACGTATTCATCCAAGAGGTTGGCGGATCTTCTCATCAAGGAGATCGTAACTCGTCATGGTGTGCCAGTGTCTGTTGTGTCTGATCGTGACACTTGGTTTACATCCAAATTTTGGAAGAAATTCCACGATGCAATGGGGAAAAGGTTACATATTAGCACGGCTTATCATCCTCAGACAGATGGTCAGTCGGAAAGGACCATTCAGATGCTAGAGGATATGCTTCGTGCATGTGTCGTCGATTTTGGAGGAAGTTGGGATGACCACTTACCGTTAGCTGAGTTCTCATATAACAACAGTTATCATGCCAGTATCGGTATGCCCCCTTATGAGATGTTATATGGTAGGAGATGAAGAACACCCGTCTGTTGGGGTGACATTGGTCAGAAGGAGTTAGGAAGCGTCAAGGTGATCGAGGCTACGACAAAGAAGCTAGAAAAGATCAAAGCCTTCATGAAGGCAGCCAAATATAGACAGAAGTCGTATGCCATGTAAATAAATATGTACCTAGTTTATGAGCTTAATGTAAAAAGTATTTCATGTCTTACATATATGTAACTGGATGGCTGAATGAAATACAATGTGTGGTTTATGCTTATAATGTTTAATATTTTATTGATTAATGTATGTTAACGCTTATTGAACTAACTATATAGGTTTGTGGTTGTTTGAATAGATCTAAGTCAAATAATGATTATGAAAAATATTCAAACTTAGTTATATGAACTTTTTATGCGAATGGCCCATGATAATGGACCATACGCATGAACAACTTCATGCTAATGGACCATACGCATGAACAACTTCATGCTAATGGACCATACGCATGAACAACTTCATGCTAATGAACCAGACGCACAACTGAACCAGGAGGCTAAATCAGTCGCATAATTATAACATGAGATTGACTCAGTCGCATGACTGAACACTCAGTCATGCGAATGGATCAATCGCATGACTCAATCGCACGACTGAACCATGCTATTGGTTCAGTCGGCCGAATTAGAAACCCTAACCTATAAATACCACTTAAATCATGGAAAAACAAAACACTTCGAAAACCTACGTACTAAATCGTACCCTACCGTCCAGAGACTTCTAAGAACCTGTTCCAAGTTCATAGATCGCACTAGATCGATTACCAATCGTTCTTAACATTTAGATTCGATCTACAATTGTTTCTACGTGCGTTCTCACTGACTGGATCGCCAATCAAATAGGATTCCGCACTATTTGACTTGGTATACGCGTATATCTGTTAGTATTTTGTTCAATACACGATCCTAACATGCCGATAAACAACGTAGACCGATTTAGTTCCAGGTGGGTGACAGGGTTATGTTGAAAGTCTCACCTTTGAAGGGTATCATTCGGTTCAGAAAGTGGGGCAAGTTGAGCCCGAGATACATGGGCCTTTCCGAATCATTGCTAGAGTAGGAGAGGTGGCCTATAGATTGGAGTTACCAGATGAGTTAAGTGGAATTCACCCGACATTCCATGTATCTCATCTGAGGAAATGTTTAGCAGAGGAGGATATGGTTGTACCACTAAAGGATATGAAGGTAGATGAACGGCTCAATTATGTGGAGCAACCAGTGGCGATCATTGATCGTAAAGAGAAGAGGTTAAGGAATAAAGTGGTTCCTCTTGTGTGTGTACAGTGGAAGCACAGAAAGGGATCCGATTCTACGTGGGAGACTGAAGAAGAGATGAGACAGCATTACCCATAATTGTTTGAGGAATAACAGGTTTCGAGGACGAAACCTATATAATGGTGGTGGACTTGTAACACTCGATTATTTTTTTAAAGTCAAAGAAAGAAGAATAAAGTGAAGAAACAGAAAGAAAAGATATTTTACCCAAGTTAAGGGGTAAAAAGTGTCAAAAAGGACAAAAGGTTTAAAAAAGTTGGTGTAAAAAGGTGATGGCCGCCCATCACCTCCTACACACTTTTTTTCATCCGGATTTTTAGAGAGAGAGTAACAAGGAGCAGTAAACTCCTCAGTTTAGAAAGAAGAACAAGAAAGAATTTGAATTCAAGGTAACAATTTATGGTTTTATGGTGTTCTTAACTGGTTATGTCCTCGGGTTTATGCTCATTTGTGTTATGTGTGTTCGGTTGTATGTTTTTAGTGGGTTTCTACGTGGTTGAACTCAATTGCAAATGAGTGTGGAAGAAGCCATACTCAAGATCTACAAAGATGAGTTCTATAACCCCTCTTTTACATGTTTTAACTGATTTTAGGGCTGCAAATGCATGAATGTATGTTTTTATAAAACTAGGTTTCATACTCGTACGTTTGAATGTGTGTATGTTGCGGGTATGGTATGATGTTGGACTATGTTCATGCTTGATGATGTTATGGTTATGTTTCTAAGGCTTAGAATGTATGATTTAAGCTTAGAACATGATAGATGTGTTTGGGGACCGAATTATGATGATAATTGTGCCCTAGGCTACTCATGTGCCCAAACAGTAGTTCATACGCCTAAGTTTAGAAAAACTGCTTAAGTGTGAGAAATGCGGATGAGCATTGACAAATGCGGATGAGAAAGTCAATGCGGATGAGAAATTCAATATGGATGAGAAAGTCAAATACGAATGATTAGGTCATACGAATGAACAAATGCAGATGAGTAAGTCATGCAAATGAAAAAATGCGGATGAGTAAGTTCATGGGAATGAACAAATGTAGATGAGCATTGACAAATGTGGATGAAAAAGTCAATACGGATGAGAAAGTCAATGCGGATGAGAAAGTCAATACGGATGAGAAAGTCAATGTGGATGAGAAAGTTAATGCGGATGAGAAAGTCAAATGCGGATGAGTAAGTCATACGAATGAACAAATGCAGATGAGTAAGTCATGCGAATGAACAAATGCGGATGAGTAAGTCATACAAATGAACAAATGTGGATGAGTAAGTCATGTTAATGAACAAATGTGGATGAGTAAGTTCATGCGAATGAACAAGTGCGGATGATTAAGTCATGCGAATGAACAAATGCGGATGAGTAAGTTCATGCGAATGAACAAATGCGGATGAGTAAGTTCATATGAATGAACAAATGCGGATGAGCATTGACAAATGCGGATGAACAAAATTAATGCGGATTAACAAATGCGGATGAGTAAAAAGAAATGGGGATGAACAAAAAGAAATGCGGATGAACAAAAAAATGCGGATGAACAAAAAGAATGTTGGATTCTTTATGTCCAAGATACATAGAACATTGATGTGGTTAGTATCTTATGATCCAAGTCTAGTCATACCCAATAACAAGCTTAGCAAACACCAAATGTTATTTAATTGATGATATGATCATGAAATTAAATAAATACACCAATTTAGAATATGGGTTTTCTAAATAAGTTGCATATGAGATTGAACAACTTATATGGATATTTTTTCATGGATATTATTTGTAATGTTGTTTAATTTAGTTAAATAATATCAAATAATAAAATTGTGTGTATGTTATATAATTAAAAGGTTAATTATATATCTTTTTTTAAAAACATTGGTTTAATAAAATTGGGTTTTGGTTTTGGGGGGAAAACCCCATCAAAAAAATAAGTTTCGGCCGCCCCCCCCCCCCCCTTTTGGGTGTGTGTGTCTTGTTTGTTTTGTGAGACCATACTCCTTGAACTCAAAAAAGACACACTCTATCAAGCTTTCTCTCCCTCTCTCAAATGCAAAAGGGGTCACAAGAACAAAACTCTTCTTTTGGAAGAAAGAGTTCATGTTCATGGCTGGAATGAGATTCCAGCAGTCTTCTTGATCCGTTTTGGTGCACAAATCCTAGCAAGAATGGTGTTTGCTTGATGCTTGTGGGTATGGAGGCTTGAGGACATCTTTCCTTGGTGTTTTGGCTATTCAACAACATCATTTTCTTCATCATTATCCCGTTTTTCAGCAGCTTTTGGAAGGTAGTTCCATGGTTTATTTTTGGGTTGTTATTTCTTGTTGATAACTAGTTCATACACATACAAATGATCCTTATGTTCTTGGGTTTGTTGTTATTATGATATATGCCTTATTTTTTCAGATTACTAATGATAATGTTAAGGTATTAATCCGCTGCGTTTTCATAGTTTAAAATGGTTAAACTACCTTGATATGGTCCAACAAATCCAACATTGGCATCTAGAGCCAGTTATGTGGATGACTAGTTTCATTATCCTTGTAAAATTGGTTTTATGGGGCTTTAACAACCTTATAGGGTCTGTTTTGTGGTGATGTTATAAATCCCCAATCTTTCAAGGTTATATCTAACATGCTTGTGATTAAATCTTGAAAAAAGATATCAAGTGGTTGATTATGTTTTTTTGTTTGGACAAAAGACCCTAAATTCTTGGTTTATGTTGGCTGAAAATTTAGGGTCATATGAGGGTTTATTTGGTTCTTGAATGTTGTATATGATGATTCATATTGGTGCATAACCTAGCCTTAACCTTGTGTTGATTTGGTTTTATATGGATGTTTGTTTTGGTTGATTTCATTCTTATGGGTTGTAGTAATTATTCCTTTGTGCTTGTATTTGGATGTAATTTATTTATTCATTAATTTGTGATGTAATAGATAGATTAAGTATGTTTTCCTTTATTAGAAAATTTGTA
Organism: Flaveria trinervia; assembly: GCA_025506515.1. Classification (NCBI taxonomy): domain Eukaryota; kingdom Viridiplantae; phylum Streptophyta; class Magnoliopsida; order Asterales; family Asteraceae; genus Flaveria; species Flaveria trinervia. Next base: position 46,247 of record JACCIX010001272.1, read on the forward strand.
TTAGGATATAAATTTTGTAAAAGAAGATGCACAAGATGGAAGCACAAAAGGAAGAAACAAGAGAAGGACTTGAAGCATTTGGATGCAAGTTCAAGTGGGGGTCTTTGGAGACCTCATCTTTGTGTTGTTTTCAACCCTTAGGAAAGACCAAACGACAACACTTGTGATGGCAAACAAGTGTTGTCAGCATAGTGGCTATGGTTATGCACATGTGGTTGTTTGATATATGCTTGTTTGATTATTCATTTTATGTTGATTGTTTGATATATGGATATGCTTAACAATCTAAATAAATTATCACAACAAGCCAAATTTTTTGGTTCTTAATCATTAAGTGACTAATAAAAGGTTATTAAAAGGATTAATGATTTCAAAATAAAAGAGGTTTTATTAAAAGAGAACCATAGGGTACCATGTATTTGAAAGCATGTGAATACAAAGTACATAGAGTTTTCATAACTAGAATTAATGGAAACTTAAATCCCTTTGGAAACAAGTTAAACACCATCCTTTTACACGACACTCGAATCACTTGAGAACTACTTGTGGGATAAAGGTCACCTAACCACTTTTAGGGAACTTGTGTGTTTGAGGTAAGCTTAACATATTTGTGGGATAAAGGTCACCTAACCGCTTGTATGTGTAAACTCACACGTGTGTGTAAGTAGGACGACTTGAATTGGAAACCATGTGCATAGGGTCACCGAAGCATGGCGTACAATGGTGTTGATGGGATTTTACATGCCGACTAAACACAAGATGTTTAACCGATCCCATAAAGCTAGAAGTTGCAATAGGTTGCAATTGTCAATGTTGACTACCTTGTTAATTTAAATAATGGGATAAAGGTCACCTAACCATCATTTAAATGTAACGTTGGATTCTAATTTTAATTATTAATTGTCTATGAGACATGTAAAGGGTATTAATAATTAAAATGCAATTTTTCAGAAATACTAAAATGAACTTTATAATTTTGTAGTAATGGTCGCAAACCACAATGCTACCACCCCGACCGTCCCTACCCTATCACTGAGAATAATCTTAGAAAGGGATCGTCTTAACCATAAAAACTTTATGGACTAGTATCAAAACTTGAGAATTGTTCTCAAGCAAGAGAAAAGGGCCTATGCCCTTGATGATCCTATTCCTAACCAACCCGACCCTGAGGATGTTGAGGCCTATGACGATTGGCTTCAATACACTGAGGATTCCATGCAGGTTTCCTGCCTCATGTTGGGAACTATGATTCCCGGACTCCAAAAGGACTTGGAGCAACTTGGGGCATATGACATAATTACCCAGTTGAAGGAAATGTTCCTTCAACAAGCTAGGGTAGAGCGCTTCGAAACGGTTCGAGTGCTTCATGTGTATCATATGAAAGAAACCCAATCGGTATCATCGTATGTTCTTAAGATGAAATGCCACGTTGATCGCCTCGAGAGGCTTAATTGTCCCGTCTCAAAAGAGGTAGCCACGGATTTGATCCTTAATGGCCTAACCAAAAGGTTTGAGACGTTCATAATGAATTACAATATGAACGGGTGGGACAAGACTATTGGTGAGCTTCACGCAATGCTCAAAACAACCGAGGCAGGGATGGGTAGAAAGGTTCTACCTGTTCTCTCGATCAATGAGGGAGGCAATAAGAAAAGGCCATTCCCTGATCCCAAGGCAAATGTTGCCAAAGGAAAGGGGCACATCAAAGGAAAGGGGAAAGAAAAGGCTAAAGCGGAACCTCCAAAGCCTAAGCTTAAGAAGCCTAAGGTAACGGAGAAAGATCCATGCTTTGAGTGTGGAGAGATAGGATATTGGAAAGGGAATTGTCCAACCTATCTCAAAGAGTTGAGAAACAAGAGGGATGCTGGGCAAACCTCATGTACAACTTTCATAATTCACATTAGTTGAAATGTTATTTCTTCAAACACATGGGTATTGGATACCGGATCTGAAACTCTTTTTTGCAATTTGTTGCAGGGGTTCATAGGAAATAAGCACTTCAAGAAGGGAGACACAAGTCTCTACTTGGGCAACGGAGCAAAAGTTGATGTCGAAGCCCAAGGAGACAATATTTTGAAATTTTCAAATAGTTTGGAAGTTGTCATTAAGAACATAATTTTGTTTTCCCTTTCAAAACAATGTGGTTATGAATTAAGTTTGTTAACAATGGTATTTATGTTTCTATGGATGAAGTATTTTATTTCAAGGGTATGTCTTTTAATGGAATCTATGAATTGGTTCATGATGATTCATCCTATAATAACTCATTATACCAAACAAGCACCAAGAAACTTAAAATGGGTTTAAGTGATTCTTATCTTGACATTGTCGTCTTGGTCACATAAACAAGAATCAGATTCAAACACCTCAAAAGAATGGTCATTTGACAAGTGTGAATCTTGTTTACAAGCTAGATGACCAAGTCACCCTTTAATGGCACTAACGAGATGGCAAAAGACTTATTGGGTATCATACATTCGGATGCATGTTGCCCTTTAAAGACAATGACTAGAAATGGTGATAGATACTTCATTACCTTTACTGACAATTATAGTCGCTATGGTTATGTGTACATGATGACACACAAACATGAAGCTTTTGAAATGTTCAGAACCTTCAAGAATGAAGTAGAAAATCAACTCAATAAAACTATCAAAGTTCTTTGTTCAGTTTGAGGAGGTGAATACCTCAGTGATGCTTTTAGTACCATCTAAGAAGTTGTGGGATCATCTCACAACTTACTCCACCTGGATCACTGCATCATAATAGTGCGTCTGAAAGGAGAAATCAAAACCTATTGGATATGGTTCAATCTATGATGGCTATAAGCTCACTACCTCTATCATTTTGGGGTTTTCGCAATGCTCTCCGAGGCTCGTATTTTGAATATGGCCCTGACCAAGATAGTCGATTCACTAAGTGTATATTTGTTGGATATCCCAAAGATTGTATATGATACTACTTGTTTGATCCAACAGAGCAAGAGTAATTATTGCTCGAAAGGCTGAGTTCTAAGAAACTAAGTTCCTTATGGAGGAATAACGTATAGAATAGTGGAATTTGATAAGGATCAAGATCCACAAGCCGATACACGTTTAGTTGACACAAGCAATCAACAAGAGGTTGTTGATGATGATCAAGAGGTTGATCAATACACACAAAACATTCGCAGATCTGGTAGAGTTAGCATTCCACCTGAAAGATATGGATCTTTCATGAAGGATGCTATGTGGTTGACTCCTATGAGCCAACCACATACCATGAAGCAGTGTCCAATTTGGATTGTGACAAATGGCTGGATGCCATGAACGTTAAGATGCAATCCATGTATGACAATCAAGTTTGGGAATTGGTTGACCCTCCACTTAACTCCAAACCGGTTGGATAAAAATGGGTCTCAAGAAGAAAATGGATATACATGGAAACTTGGATACTTACAAACCAAGACTTATAGCGAAAGGTTTCACTCAAAATCAAAGGGTTGATTATGATGAAACCTTCTCGCCTGTGGCAATGCTAAAGTCAATTAGGATATTATTTGCCATAGCTGCATATTATGACTATGAGATTTGGCAAATGGATGTCAAAACCGCTTGTCTTAATGAACATCTCGAAGAGACTTTCCATATGGTTTAGCCAGATGGTTTTGTCGATCCACAATATCCTAAAAGTATGCAAGTTAAAGAGTCAATCTATGGATTGAATCAAGCGTCAAGAAGTTGGAATCAATGTTTTGATGAAGAGATCAAGAAATTTGGTTTCATCAAGAACGCTGACGTGGCTTGTGTATATACGAAGGCTAGTAGGAGCATAATAACATTCTTAGTATTGTATGTTGATGACATACCACCTTTTGCAAATGATATTCCAACCATGGAAGGTGTCAAAACCTGGCTTGGAAGTTGTTCTTCCATAAAATCTTGGTGAAGCCGCCTATATTTTAGGAATATAGATCTATAGGGATAGATCGAGATGGTTGATAGGTTTAAATCAAAGTGCATATATTAATAAAGTCTTGAAAAGGTTCAAGATGGAAAAACTATGAGAAAGGTATGGTACCTATTCAAAGAGGGACAATATTGAGTACATTTCAATGTCCAAGCTCAAAGGATGAGCAAGATCGAATGAAGGACATCCCATATGCATCAGCTAAAGGATCCATCATGCGATGATATGCACTAGATCAGACGTCTCATGCGCGTTAATCATGACGAGCAGATATGAGCAGAATCCAGGTAATATCCATTGGATGGTTATTAAAAGTATATTGAAATACCTTAGGAGGACTAAGGAAATATTTCTAATATATGGATCTAATGAAGAGGAACTCGTTGTAAAGGGTTACACGGATGCGAGTTCCAAACCGTTTGAGATGGTTCTCGATCACAATCGGGGTTGTCTTCATTATGAATGGAGTAGCATTGTCCACTACAAAGTCCAAATACATAGCCGCATCATCAGCAGCTTAGGAAGCTGCATGGATAAAGAAATTTATCGCCTGCCTAGGGTGGTCTCTACCATTCAAGACCCCTACAAATCCTTTTGTGATCACGAGGGTACGATTGCATAAATCAAGGTACCCTGTCCTCTTCAAAAGGCTAGGCACATTGAGCGGAAATTCAACTACATAAGGGATGAGGTTGAAAAGGGACAAATATGTATTGGTAAAGTTCACACCGATCAATACATTGCGGATCCACTCACGAAGCTCCTTGAAAGGGCAAAGCATGAAAGTCATACTTGTGCCTTAGGACTTTAATATTCTAGTGACTGGAATTGATTTGTTTAGTATTAAAATTTTGAAACAATGTAATATTTAACTCTTTATATACTTGTGATATTTTGAGTTATATTCATTTTAGCATGTATACATCCATGAATATGTTTATTATTCTAAATGTCCGTAGTCGGTCATGTTTGTGGGAACAAATACGAACGTAAGACTATTATGAACATGGATTGGTGGATATTCATAAGGAATGAATATAGAGCAATTGGTTGCTGCCAAGGTTTATAGATATTTGTGGGATACAAATATTGGACTGACCCGCATCTCAATTTTACTACATGGAATCTTCTAGATTGATCATAAGTAAATTTGAGTAAAGGAGAATATCATTTGGTATCCTCTGACCTGAGATACATATTGGGTTTTGATATTCACCAAATGTTATACCTTGAGCTAGTTCTTCGTTGCTCTGAAATAATGGGCAGTGCATAAGGCTATGTTCAGGTATGACACGAGGTGATTATGAAAAACGTATGTAGTCAAGATGGAATTTGTTCCTCTTATTCGTTGAGAGCAAGATGTCTAAGGCCTGACTAAGTTAAATCAACAAGGAATGATCATTCTATGTCCTTGAATTTAACATGACATCTGTAACAAAAGGATAAATGATTGATTCACCTAAATCATTTCAAGTTGGATACTTGAAGGGGATGATGTTATTGAATGGCTTCCAGTCATGCGTATTAAGGGTAGTAAACCGTTGTTAAGCGGTATTTACTGTTTGCATCAATGTGCTATGAATCTTGTGCAAGTGGGAGATTGTTGGATTCTTTATGCCCAAGATACATAGAACATTGATGTGGTTAGTATCTTATGATCCAAGTCTAGTCATATCCAATAACAAGCTTAGCAAACACCAAATGTTATTTAATTGATGATATGATCATGAAATTAAATAAATACACCAATTTAGAATATGGGTTTTCTAAATAAGTTGCATATGAGATTGAACAACTTATATGGATATTTTTTCATGGATATTATTTGTAATGTTGTTTAATTTAGTTAAATAACATCAAATAATAATATTGTGTGTATGTTATATAATTAAAAGGTTAATTATATATCTTTTTTTAAAAACATTGGTTTAATAAAATTGGGTTTTGGTTTTGGGGGGAAAACCACATCAAAAAAATAAATTTCGGCCGCCCCCCCCCCCCCCTTTTGGGTGTGTGTGTCTTGTTTGTTTTGTGAGACCATACTCCTTGAACTCAAAAAAGACACACTCTAGCAAGCTTTCTCTCCCTCTCTCAAATGCAAAAGGGGTCACAAGAACAAAACTCTTCTTTTGGAAGAAAGAGTTCATGTTCACGGCTGGAATGAGATTCCAGCAGTCTTCTTGATCCGTTTTGGTGCACAAATCCTAGCAAGAATGGTGTTTGCTTGATGCTTGTGGGTATGGAGGCTTGAGGACATCTTTCCTTGGTGTTTTGGCTATTCAACAACATCATTTTCTTCATCATTATCCTGTTTTTCAGTAGCTTTTGGAAGGTAGTTCCATGGTTTATTTTTGGGTTGTTATTTCTTGTTGATAACTAGTTCATACACATACAAATGATCCTTATGTTCTTGGTTTGTTGTTATTATGATATATGCCTTATTTTTCCAGATTACTAATGATAATGTTAAGGTATTAATCCACTGCATTTTCATAGTTTAAAATGGTTAAACTACCTTGATATGGTCCAACAAACCCAACAAAGAAATGCGGATGAACAAAAAGGGAAATACGGATGAACACTTAGAATATTTTCTAACTTTTGGGGGAAAAGGGAAATTTAGGCTTTGACTTGGGAGGTTCCCGGGGGTTCATGTAAGCTGACTTTTGAGGTCATAGATGTTGTGATAGGCATTGTATGATGATGATATGATGTATGATTGATGCTTATGCATGATGGTATGTATGATGTATGTTATGTATGCATGATGATTCCCTGTATGGTGATGATATATGTTTGTGTCCTTGTTATGCATGATTATTTTCCCGTGGCTTTACGTTGAATGTTAATAAATGAAATGAAAGTATTATGTAACGTAAAGTGGAAGATAATGAAAAGAGGAATGAAATGAATGAATGCATGCATTAATGAATGAATGAAAGTATGAAAGGCTTGTAAGCATATGTATGGAGGTTCACACCCAATTAAGGGTATTAGCTCAAACGTGTGCGGGTTAGCTACCCCAAAAGGATGCACACTGGGGCTTGATATGTGTGATTAAGCGTATGTATGGAGGTTCACACCCAATGAGGGGTGTCAGCTCAACTGTGTGCGGGTTAAATACCCCATTAGGATGCACACAGGGGTCCAATCCTTGTGATTGACCATATGTATGGGACCCTTGCCGCTTACCCTAGGTACTAGAGTTAGCTTCGTGAACAATGTTCGGGGTCTATGAAAGACCTCAGGCCCAGTACCGACTTTATGCATGACGGTGGGCTGAAGCACATGGCATTGGTCCGAATGAAAGTTACGATTTAATGATGAATGTACAGAATGAACGAACGAATGATGAATATAATAATGATATTATCTATGTGTATGTATAATGCATGATCACGTATGATTGTAAAGGACAATTTTAAATGAAAGATAATGTATGTTTTATTTTAAAACTAGAACTCACTCAGTAACGCTGACTTTTTATGCATTTTCCAGTTGGCAGGTGAAGTTACTGAGGATGACACCTTGGCTCTTTTCTTTTGTTTAATGTTTTTGCATTGTAATGCCAACAAATGAAATTGTGTAACGAATGTTGTATTATTTTCCAAAAGCATTTTTAATGAAAATGTTGTTTTTAATGTTTCCGCTACAACGTTTATTTCAAGTTAGTGTAATTATATATGTTTTATGGGCGATGATTGGCCGGTTGTAAGCATCTCGGAAACGGGGCCTTGCACTGTTTATGTAATTAACTCTATTTTTATAAAAATTTATGCCTTTCAAGCTTTTATATATTTATGAGCTTTTAACTTATGGGTTTACTATTTATTATTTAATTTAAGTGTCTTGTAATTTATAATTTACATAGTTACGTTTGTTAGATTTTGTCGATGATCTTAATTTATTTTAAACATTAAGGGTTCGTTTAGTTATTTTTATTTAAATGATCCAATGTTAATGAGGATAGAATTCCAATATTCATTAGGCTTCCACATACTTAATTTATTAACCAAGGATCAGTTAGTGAACTTTCGCATTCTAAGGTATCAGGCCCGAGGCCCATTTGCTCAGTTCATCATACTTCGTAATCATATAATGGCGCATTGGCCCATATTTGTTCTGTGGGTCGAAGCCCATTAAGTTTTGTGGCCTAATGGCCCACTTAGGGTTTGATGGGCCAACACCCATTTGGGGTCTGTGTATATAGGTGGGCCTAACTCTAATGTTATTGGGGCCTATTTATAGGCTCCCCAAACAAGTCTTGGTGTCATTGTGTGGCCCAATTAGGTTTTTAGAAAACAATTCCTAGGCCCAAAAACTAGGATTGTGACAGCTCTCCTAAAATATATTATTTCATTTTTTTAATTTATACTAGCACAATTCTAGTATGAGTCAATGAACAAAACTAATAAACATAATTTTGATTTAACAGTCCTAAAACTAAATTTAGAAGAAGAAATTGCGAAACTTGAACTTGCTAAGTGTCAAAACCAGAATGTTTCAACAAAAAGAAAAGAGTAGCAAGTGAATTCACTTAATAAATATCAAAATTAAAAATCCTATTTTAAACAAAAACATTTAACAGTTGTTAAGTTCAAGGTCCTAATTCTTCAGCTTTAGAGTTTTAAAGATAATTGAATCAAGCTAAGAAAAATAAGAAAATAATCATAAAAGCAAACAAAAGCAATCTAACTCAAAAGAAAAATATAAGCAAAACTAAGCATCTGAACCCAAATCAAGCATTTACATCAAGAGCAAATCAACACTCACGGTATCCATACTAAGAATGTTGTGATATATATATAATTACGACATTTCTGAATGTTACTTTTACTAATATTGCTTAGTGTGTGATATGCACAATAAAAAAACTCAATAAAGAACCTTGTGATAAAACTAACATCAGAATGTTTATCTGCATTAAGACAAAAGTAGAATGATCCTTTCATAAGACCACTTTTAAAAATCTCTCAAGATGATATTGATTTTTAAGATTCATGGGCACCTAGACCTCTTAGAGAGAAACAACAAGTTATCTATGATGATTTTACTAATGACTACATTCGTTCACAACATTAAATGAATCAATTTCGAAATAAGTCAATCAATCATAACCACAAACTTTTGTAAAGAATCACCAAGATCAATATTTTGATTCTTATTCCCAAGAAGGTTAATGATCAAAATATTTCAAAACCTAAAACAACATTTTCTAAAAATTCTCCTATATGTTTAATGCACAAGTGAATGAGCAGTATATTTACGTTTCTTTTGCTTGGCGTACAACCTCCCAATGCACAAATGTTCTTTACCCTTGCCTTATGTCTGGATTTATTTCATTTTGTACTTTAAGAAGTGGAGTTAGAGAGAGAGAGAGCAAGTTCGGGCGGCTGAGAGAACTCCGTCACCGCACCGCCCTTTTGATTGTTGTTCACCATTATGCGATTTGAGGCGGTGGGAGAGCAAGCCACCGCATCGGTGTTGCTGTTGTTGTTTGTGGTGTCAAAGGAGATGGTGGTAGTGATGGTGGGGTCATTTGAATCTCTATCTTTTTTATTTTAATGTGGTGGTGGTAGTGGAGCTTGTTGCCGCTCTGCCTCCCCTTTGTGGTTGAGGTGGAGCAGGTGGCGCTCATGTAGTTGTGGATGGTGTCGATGGTGGTGGTGTGACTATCTTTGTTTCTCCCTTATCTAGCTATTTTGGGGTTTCAGATTTTCTTAATGTGGTTTTTTGGTTGTTGGCTATTAATGGCAGTGATCGAATCTCGTTGCATGGTCGATAGGTGCGAGGTTGTGGAACCCTCACCATTATTGGCTGGAGTTTTAGTTTCTAAGCCTTTTTTCATGTATTTAATTGTCCTTTAGTTGGTTAGCTAAGTTCATATGGTCAATATTGATGAGGATGTCCTCATGTGAGACTTGTTGGTTTTATTGTTATCGAGGAACTGCTCACCTCATGTTCTAATATTGGCTATGTTTTGTTAACCAGTGCCTCTATTGGAAGTTGAATGAGTTGATGATGATGGTTTTCGCATTTGAGACTTTGTTGGTTTTAATTTTGTTGTTAGGTCACTTCTTGTCTCATGTTTTAAACTATCTTTGTTTTGTATTGGGTTTGTTGGTTTTAATGTTGTTGTTGGTATGATTTTCATCTCATGTTTTTAGTTTGCCTTTGTTTAGTTTTGGATGTTCTTTGTTTGGTGATGCTTTGCAATTAGGGAGAGTGCTATGTCAATGGTCAATTGTGTTTACTACGACCATGTTACCGCTTTGTTGCTGTTGTTGGAAAAGTGTTTTGTCGATAATGACGAGCCTTTACTCGTTTGATACTTGGTTTTATTTTGTCCATGTTGTTGTGACGATGTTGCTTTGGTGACGTTTTTTCGGACTCTGTTGTCTGGTTAGTGCTATTGTTGGAACAAAAATATTAATGATGTGGTGGCCTTATTGTTGGTGTCAGCCATATTGTTTCATCGATTATGGCTTCCTCTGGTCATGAGACCTGAGTTTATTGTTGCCAATGTTGTGTTGTTGCTGCTATCGGGGAAAATTTTCTTCGGTTATGATGAGGATGATCTCACCTTAGAACCTGTTACGCATTGTTTTGTTCGATGATGATGAGGAGGGCCTCTCCTGAGAATTATTAGATCTTGTTAATTTGTTATTTTAAGGTTCTAGATTTAAAACACATTTTGGTTTTATTATCATCAGGATGGATCATTTGAGACTCATTTAGTCTATAGGTGCTTCTATATCTGTTAATTTCGATTCTCTTTTACATGTTTGGAGCATTGTTTCTGAGCGATGATGTGGAGTCCCTCATTTGAGAACCGATTCATATTTCTCTAAACTCTATTTAATGGTTGTTTAGGTTTAACATGTTCTAGATTTTGTATGGGAAGATACCTGGTTGATAGGCAATGATGATGTAATAGAGTTTTTTCTCGGATCTTAAACGTAGGTGATAACGATGTAATAGGGTTTATTCCCAAGCGTTAAATACTGAACAAATGTGCATGCATTTAACGGAACCGACTTGCGCCGCAAAGTACGGGAAGAATTAACCTAGTTCCATTTTAAAACAAAACAGGAACCAAACTCAAGTCAAGGAAAGTGGTGGATGTAAACCTTAAAAAACAAGATTCAAATGTTTTTGAGAAGCCAAATGACATTTATTAGCAAGTTACTATTTTTGATCATGAAATACGACATAGACATTATGGTTTATGTTTCTAACTCTAACTAAGTCGATTGTGTTTGAAGGGACGACCAAGGAGGCTGAAAAAGTATGGTATGTTAATAGTGGTAGTTCCCAACACATGATAAAAGACAATTCCTTCTTTTCATGATTTTAAACACATAAAAGGAAGTACAAGTTCATTTGGAGGTGATTCTCATGGTAGAAAGATAAATGGATAGGGCATAACTACAAATGGACAATTGAGTTTTAATAAGATCAATTTTGTGAATAACTGAGTTTAACTTGCTGGGTCTATCATAATATTGTGAAAAAAGTACTTTACTCACTTCATGGATATGCATTGATACATTTATTGTTGGTTTCAAAATTCTTAATGAAGGCGTCGTACTGAAGACACCAAGAAAAAAATAGTTACTACATAATAGATGTGTTTACTTTCCAAGGCATCAACTGACAAATTACAACAATGGCACAAGTTTAGGGAACATTGATTATAAAAATATGAACAAAGGCCATGAAAGGAAACCACTGTGTAGGTCTTACTCAAATAAATTCATTTTACTCATCATTGTTCTACATGCCTTAAAGGGAAACAACATCGTGTTTCTTATAAATCCAAACTTATAAACACAAACAATACTTTGTTGAAGTTACTTCACATGGATCTTTTTAGCCTTACTAATGTAAAGAGCATTGAAAAAAGTAATATTATGTGCTTATCATTAATGACTTTATCATATTCACATGGGTTTTCTTTTTAGTATATGAGAATAACTTCAAATATTCACAAAGATTTCATCACTCAAATATAAAAATCAAATTGATCTCAAAGTTAATCAATTAGGAGAAATTATAGCACAACTTATAAAAATGACAACTTTGTGACATTTTGTACAAGTAAAGGCATAACTAGGCAATTTATTGCAACAAGAACTCCACAACAAAACAGAGTGGTTGAACAAAGAACCTGAACACTAATTAAGGTTGCCCGCACCATGTTGGCTGATGCATAGTTCATACTCTCATTTTGGATTGAAGCAGTCAACACAAACTGATTCATATTGTAATAGAATACTCATGTGAAAGAGCATAACAAAACTCTTTATAAGATTATGTTTAACAGAAAATCCTTTATTAAGTTCCTTAGATCATTTGTATGCCTGCAGGACCAGTTAAGGGATGATCAATACAATTAGTCTTAAATGAGGTGAGTGTTAAAACACTTAACAGATCAAATATCCCACCAGGACTAATGTTATGATACTATAAACACAAGCAAAACAAGAGACAGAAGCTTAAGAACAAAGAACAAGATAATGGTTTTCAAAATTGCAGTATATTTCTCTCAAGTTCTTTTTACAAGTATTACAAAAGCATATATAAGATACAAGGACTTGAGATACTTTATCCTACATCCTACATCCAATCATACTTTAAAGGCTAGCTGGAAACACTAATCTAGACAACAACAAGATCAATTTAAAGTCAAAACACAAATTAGTCTTTTGACTAGTGACTATGACATGCCATAGCTCACATACTAATAGATTACAAAAATAGATAAAAGTACATAAAGTAGAAAGTTATAGACACGACCATAATGTACAGTTACAAAAAGCATGGATCTTTCACCAACTTATATAAGTTGGTGAGTCCTCAGAGTTGCAGCAGAAAGTTGGTCAGCTTTATGTAAAAGTACATCAGAGAAGGCATGTTCTTCAAAGTCTTCAGACGAAATGTGTCTTCACTTCATTGGCTTCGGAAGACTTTGCCTTTAAAGCTTTGGAAGACTTCACTTTTGGCTTCGGAAGATATTGATCTTAGCTTCGGAAGATTTCATACTTAGAATATTTTCTTCTGCAGAGTATGAAACTTTTGAAGCAACTTCTACTAAGTACCATGTGCATGTATGCAGGAAGTACTTGGGTTGTTTTGGGATCATCAGCCTTTCTATAAATCTTACAATGGCATTTCTTAATATTCAAACTTAGGATCATTTATCAAAAAAATTCTAAAATCAAATAAAGAATTATGTGTTGGATATATAATGGTTGCACAAGCATTTCACGCATTCAACCTTAGACTAAACATCATTAAAGAGACAATTGATGTTGAGTTTATAGAAAACTCACTACATAATCTATAACCGGTCATAAATGATTGTTTGATATTGGCTTTTTTATAAAGTCATGAGAATATATTGTTCAATATCTTATAGGTGATTGTGGATCAAACTTTCCTCTTGTACCTTTAAGTATAAACTTAGGGGAGCAAATCTATTTGATGATCCTCTCACATCATATAGTAATGTTTTTCCAAGTAGTGATATAGTTAGTCATCCTAGTACAACACTTGGACCAACTTTTTGAAAAGTATTAGGATTTGGAACTCATGAGACTACAACAAAGGTAATGTAATTTAAAATAAAGCTGAAGATGTGTTAGGTCTAGGATCAGTAGATCTAGTCCATTATGTATAGGCCTAGTACTTGAATTAATATTTGTAATGAATGTTTGTAATTCATTATTGTGTATGCATTAACTGTATAGGTTAACCCATTATATGTGTGTTGATTTATGTATGGTTGCAGGTACAAACATTATACTTGGTCAATTTATGAAATTGACCAAGTGTAAGAAACATCTACGGATGAACAGTTTGTTCTTCCGTATATATGTTTCTTACAAGTAACACTACATCTGAAGATCCTCTGCGGATGAACAACCAGAACTGAAGAACAAGTTTGCTTCGGAAGTACAAGATTCCTACGGAAGAACAAATCAGCTTCGGAAGTACAAGATTCCTACGGAAGAACAAAACATCTACGGAAGAACAAGACTTCTACGGAAGAACAAATTCCTACGGAAGACACTATGCCTGCGGAATCCAAACACTTGTATAATACAAGTGTTACATGTCAACAAGTCAACAAGGCAGTTATGCGAATCCCAAGAAATCTGATGATTCCTTAACTGACACAATCAAATCCCAAGAGATCCGATGTTTCCTATAACAGAAACATCATTTTCTATATAAATGGATCCTAGGTTTCGATTCAACAACGCTTGATTAGACTATTGATTGAACGACAACAACAATAGCAATACAACTGATCCAAAAACAGCGAACATCACATCAATTCAATCAATCAAACCCTAGCAGCCGTCTCATCATCATTCATTAATTATTTTGTAATCATTAACATATTTTAATGAAATACATATTATTCATTAACTGTGTTTCTGTTAATGTGTTCTTGAATCATCATTAATATTGAAATTTATATTACAAAACAATTAAACCAAGCCAACGTTGATTCTGCAAACGTTGACGTGTCTTCAACAAACACTGATAATTCATGTTGCGATCCTTGGATTCACTGGTGGTATCAGAGCCACGTGCTTATTGATTTAGAATAATTGATCTATCATTGTTAGTTGTGTTTAATTGCTTTGAATTCTGTAGATTTGTCAGTTTTTACTGTATTAGATCTACTGTTGTTTAAAGGAAATTTTGTGTGAAACTTGTTTGCCATTCTACAGCAGTCGATTAGATTAACTTGTATCTATATTCAAATCAATTGAATAACAGATCCTGTTGATCATTCTCATCAATTAACATCATGAGCAACTTCAATGGATCGTCTTACCAACCACCGAAGTTGGAAATAAAAGCAGATTTCAAATCCTGGAAAATCAAGTTTAGGAATCATGTGAACTACATAGATCCTAACTTGTGGGAGTCCATCACTGAAGGTCCTTATATTCCACCCACCCTTGGGCCGGATTATAATGATAAAAATCAACCCATGAGTACCAAAGATCTATCACCTCATGATATTAAAAAGGTCAAAGTTGATATCAAAAGATACAGTTTGCTTAGTATGGCTTTACCTGAAGAGATATTGATCAGGTGTGAGAACTACAAAATAGGAACTCCTTGTGGAAGATACTTCATACTCTCTGTGAAGGGAGTGATGAGATCATAAGCATAAGAAGAGACACCCTCAGGTCATAATATGAAACATTTCATCATATTGAGGGTGAATCAATTCCTCAACAACTTCATAGATTCATGCAGTTGGTAACTGAGATGAATATTTTGGAGTTGAAATATACCAATGAGGAATTAAACAAGAAAATGCTCCACACTTTGCCAGAAAGCTGGAAGCAAACAGTATCCATGTTCAAGAATACCATAGATCTCAAGTCAACTGGTCTAGATACACTGGTTGCAAAAGTGGAAGGTCTTGAAATGGATGAAAAATCAAGAAACAAGAGTGTGAGAACCCATGTCTCACCTTATCACTTCAAAGAAACAAACAATGCTGGAAGTGCATTATTTCAAACAATGAAAGTGATAACTCTTGTGCTTTGAGTGATAATGAGGAGGAAGTTAGCTCTTGTGCTTCTAAACCCTCAAAGAAATCATCTCAAAGTAAAAATCAAAAGGATAAAGTAAGAAATGCTTATAGAAGAGATACCACCGTAGCAACAGCTAAGTCTTCATAATCAAACAATTAGTCAGAACCAATCACTGTGATATTGGATTCCGAAGAACAAAAAGCAGCCTTTGCAGCTTTTAGTTCTAGTTTTCAAGCATATCTGGGAAGCTCTCTAACATCAGCAAATATCTACCAACAAGACTTAGAAGAACTACATCCTGGTGTAGTGGAAGAAATGGACCTATAATGGCAGATGGCAATGATTGCTTATAGAGCAAAGCAATATCTTAGGAGAAACAAGAACTTGGCAGCAGCCAGTAAAACATCAAAGATTGGTGTTGACAAATTAAAGGTAAGATGCTTCAAGTGCAATCTCTATGGACATTTCTGTAGAGAATGTAATCAACAGTCATATACAGAGATGAGACAACATCAGCAACATTAGACTGAACCTCATCAACAATCAACTCTCAAAGGTCTCTGCACAAACAATCTCTACTGATCAATACATCCCCACCAGCCACTAATGAATCAGCTGGACCTAGCAACTCCAAAGAGTCAGGGCTAATCATACTTCAAAATGGAACGTGTGACTGGAGTATGTATGAAAAAGAAGTTTTGGAAGAGAATCAAGCATTGATGGCTCATATGGAACACAAAGTTCCTCCAATGGCCAGAGAGGTAAAAGAAAGGTTGTGTTCGTCAACATGTGTTGAGGAAGTTGAACGTTATAGAGTCCATGCTCAACAGTTGGCTGACAAAGTAAAAGAACTATGATTTTGAATAAATCCCATGTTAAAGAACATAAATTATATCAAATCAAAATTAACTCTTTGCAAAAGGATTTAGAAAAATTTGTATCTGAAAACTATAGCCTAAAAGCCCAAGTTGAGCATCTGACCACTTCCTTAACAAAACCCATGGCTGATCATGCTTCAACTGAAGTGAAACTTCAGAAGTTTCAATCATCATCTCAGCAATATGAGAAGCTGTTAAATTCTCATATTGAATCAAAAAACAGGTATGGGTTGGGTTATAATGTTGTTGCACCACCTATAAATGATAATTACACATCTTTACCTGAAACAATGACCAACACTCTGTCAAATCATTTTGCCCTAGCACCAAGCTTAAAACAAAATTAACTTAAATCAATATTAACAATAAAGCTGAGGTAAGTGAAACTGAATCCTCTGAATCAGAATATTTAAATCAAAATGATTCAGAATTTGATTATGATAATTGTGATGACTTGGATGATTCTGATGAACCTGATGTTGATCATGTTGGGTTTGTTGGACTAATAACAAGGTTGTTTAACCATTTAAACAAGAAAAACGCAGCGGAAACTTACCTTAATATAATGATTTATAAGCTGAAAATTAAGGCTCATTTTATGTCAACAACAAACCCAAGATTATAAGGATCATATATATGTGAAATAACTAGCAAACAAGTAAACAATAACAACCAAAATAAACCATGGAACTACCTTCCAAAGCTGCCCAAAAACGTTAGATGAAACACCTTCCAAAAGGCTGCTCAAATCGTTGGATATGGAGAAGAGGATGAAGTCTTGAAGGACCAAAACACCAAGGAAGATGTCCTCAAGCTAGTATACCCACAAGCCTCAAGCAAGACACTTTGTTGCTAGGCTTTTCGACACCAAAACGCACCACAAGAGCTGCTGGAAACCGATTTTTCAGCCTCTATTTTCTTCAACAATGGAGAGGAAGAAATGTTCTTGAGGTGCTTGCATGTAAGAGAGAGAGAGAGATGGAGTGTGTGTTTGTTTCAAGAAAACCAAGTGAAAGAAACAAGAGGCCAAGGACCCCTATTAGGGGCGGCTGAAACTTGAATAATTTTAGGGTTTTCCCCCCAAAAGTCTTTCACTAATGTTTTACTAATAATACATATAAGTTATCTAATTAACCTTTTAATTATATAACGTATACACACACTATTATTATTATTTGATGTTATTTAACCAACTTAAATAACATTACAAATAATGTTCATAAACAAAATATCCTTATAAGTTGTTTCATCTCATATGCAATTTATTTAGAAACCCCATTTCTAAATTGGTGTATTTATTCAATTGCATGATCATATCATCAATTAAATATTTATATTAGTGTTTGCAAGCTTGTTATTGGGTATGACCCGACTTGGATCATTACGTACTAACCACATCAATATTCTATGTGTCTTGGGCATTAAGAATCCAACAATCTCCCACTTGCACAAGATTCATAGAAGATTGATGCAAGCAGTAAATACCACCTAACAACGGTTTACTACCCTTAATACGCATGATTGAAAGTCATTCAATAACAACATCCCCTTCAAGTATCCAACTTGAAATGATTTAGGTGAATCAATCATTTATCCTTTTGTTACAGATGTCATGTTAAATTCAAGGACACAGAATGATCATTCCTTGTTGATATAACTTAATCAGGCCTTAGACATCTTGTTCTCAACGAATAAAAGGAACAAATTCCATCTTGACTACATACGTTTCTCATAATCACTCGTGTCATACCTGAACATAGCCTTATGTACTGTCCATTATTTCAGAGCAGTGAAGAACTAGCTCAAGGTATAACATTTGGTGAATATCAAAACCCAATATGTATCTCAGGTCGGAGGATACCAAATGATATTCGCCTTTACTCAAATTTACTTATGATCAATCTAGAAGATTCCATATAGTAAAATTGAGATGTGGGTCAGTCCAATATTTGTATCCCACAAATATCTATGAACTTTGGTAGCAACCAATTGCTCTATATTCATACCTTATGAATATCCACCAATCCATGTTCATAATAGTCTTACGTTCATATTTGCTCCCACAAATATGACCGACTATGGACATTTAGAATAATAAACATATTCATGGATATATACATGCTAAAAGGAACAGAATCTCAGAATATCACAAATATATAAAGAGTTAAACGTTACATTATTCCAACCTTTTAAATACTAAACAGATCAATTCCAATCACTAGAAAATCAAAGTCCTAAGGCACAAGAATGACTTTCATGCTTTGCCCTTTCAAGGAGCTTCGTGAGTGGATCCGCAATGTTTTGATCAGTGTGAACTTTACGAATACATATCTTTCCCTTTTTCAACTTCATCCCTTATGTAGTTGAATCTCCGCTCAATGTGTCTAGTCTTTTGATGTGCACGGGGTTCCTTGATTTGTGCAATCACACCCTCGTTATCACAAAAGATTTCTAGGGGGTCTTGAATGGTAGGGACGACCCCTAGATCAGCGATAAATTTCTTTATCCATGCAGCTTCCTGAGCTGCTAATGAGGCGGCTATGTATTCGGATTCTATAGTGGACAATGCTACCACGTCTTGTTTCGAACTCTTCCATGACACTGCCCCTCCATTCATAATGAAGACATACCCCGATTGTGATCGAGAATCATCTCGATCAGTTTGGAAGCTCGCATCCGTGTAACCTTTTACAACGAGTTCCTCTTCACCAGACCTGTATATTAGAAACATATCCTTAGTCCTCCTAAGGTATTTCAATATACTTTTAACAGCCAATCAATGGCTATTACCTGGATTTTGTTGATATCTACTTGTCATGCTTAACGCACATGACACGTCCGGTCTAATACACATCATCGCATACATGATGGATCCTATAGCAGACGCATATGGGATGTCCTTCATTCGATCTTGCTCATCCTTTGAGCTTGGACATTGAGATGTACTCAATATTGTCCCTCTTTGAATAAGTACCATACCTTTCTTAGAGTTTTCCATCTTGAACCTTTTCAAGACTTTATCAATGTATGCACTTTGATTTAAACCTATTAACCGCCTCGATCTATCCCTATAGATCTTTATTCCCAAAATATAGGCGGCTTCACCGAGATCTTTTATGGAAAAACAACTTCCAAGCCAGGTTTTAACGCCTTCTATGGTTGGAATATCATTTTCAAAAAGTAGTATGTCATTAACATACAATACTAGAAATGTAATTATGCTCCCACTAGCCTTCTTATATACACAAGCCTCGTCAGCGTTCTTGATGAAACCAAATTTCTTGATTTCTTCATCGAAACGTTGATTCCAATCATGATGCTTGTTTCAATCCATAGATTGTCCTCTTTAACTTGCATACTTTATTAGGATGTTGTGGATCGATAAAACCATTAGGCTGAACCATATGGACAGTCTCTTCGAGATGTCCATTAAGAAAAGCGGTTTTGACATCCATTTGCCAAATCTCATAGTCATAATATGCGGCCATGGCAAACAATATCCTAATTGACTTTAGCATTGCCACAGGTGAGAAGGTTTCATCATAATCAACCCCTTAAGTTTGAGTGAAATCTTTTGCTACAAGTCTTGCTTTGTAAGTATCCAAGTTTCCATGCATATCGATTTTCTTCTTGAAAACCCACTTGCATCCAACCAGTTTGGAGTTAAGTGGAGGGTCAACCAATTCCCAAACTTGGTTGTCATACATGGATTGCATCTCTACGTTCATGGCTTCCAGCCATTTGTCACAATCTGAATTGGACATTGCATCATGGTATGTAGTTGGCTCATCAGAGTCAACCACATAGCATCCATTCATGAAAAATCCATATCTTTCAAGTGGAATGCTAACTCTACCAGATCTGTGAACGTTTTGTGTGTATTGATCAACCACTTGATCATCATCAACAACCTCTTGTTGATTGCTAGTGTCAACCAAACGTGTATCGGTTTGTGGATCTTGATCCTCATTAAATTCCACTGTTCTATATGTTATTCCTTCCATGAGGAACTTAGCTTCCAAAAACTCTGCCTTTCGAGCAATAAATACTTTTTGCTCTGTTGGATCAAAGAAGTAGTATCCTATACAGTCTTTGGGATATCCAATAAATATACACTTAGTGGGTCGACTTTCTAACTTGTTTTGGGTGTTTAACTTAACATAAGCTTCATAACCCCATATCTTTAAATATGATAGTGATGGAACTCTTCCATGCCATATTTCAAAAGGTGTCGAATTCACTTTCTTGGTTGGGGCCATATTCAAAATACGAGTCGCGGAGAGCAATGCGAAACCCCAAAAGGATAGAGGTAGTGAGCTTATAGCCATCATAGATCGAACCATATCCAATAGGATTCAATTTCTCCTTTCAAATACACCATTATGTTGTGGTGTTCTAGGTGGAGTAAGTTGTGAGACGATCCCACAACTTCTTAAATGATCCTGAAAAGCCTCACTGAGGTATTCACCTCCTTTATCCGAACGAAGAACTTTGACTGTTTATTGAGTTGATTTTTCTACTTCATTCTTGAAGATTTTGAACATTTCAAAAGCTTCATGTTTATGTGCCATCAAGTACACATAACCGTAGAGACTATAATCGTCAGTAAAGGTAATGAAGTATCTTTCACCATTTCTCGTCATTGTCTTAAAAGGTCCAGATACATCTGAATGTATGATTCCCAATAAGTCTTTTGCCCTCTCGTTAGTACCACTAAAGGTGACTTGGTCATCTTGCCTTGTAAACAAGATTCACACTTATCAAATGAACATTTTCATTTGTTTTCAAAAGACCATTCTTTTGAAGTGTTTGAATTCGATTCTTGTTTATGTGATCAAGACGACAATGCCAAAGATATGAATCACTTAAACCATTTTAAGTTTCTTGGTGCTTGATTGGTATAATGAGTTATTATAGGATGAATCATCATGAACCAATTCATAGATACCATTAAAAGGCATAGCCTAAAATAAAACACATCATCCATACAAACATAAATACCATTGTTAACAAACTTTAATTCATAACCACATTGTTTTAATAGGGAAATAGAAATTATGTTCCTAGTCAAACTAGGAGCATACAAAATGTTCTTGAGAACAACTTCCAAACCATTTGAAAGTTTCAAATATAGGCTCCTTGGGCTTCGACATCAACTTTTGCTCCATTGCCCATGTAGAGACTTGTGTCTCCCTTCTTGAAGTGCTTATTTCTCTTGAACCCCTGCAACAAATTGCAAATATGAGTTCCAAATCCGGTATCCAATACCCATGTGTTGGAAGAAATAACATTTAAACCAATGTGAATCATAAAAATTGTACTTGAGGTTTGCCCAGCATCCTTCTTGTTTCTCAACTCTTTGAGATAGGTGGGACAATTCTTTTTCCAATGTCCTATCTCACCACACTCAAAGCATGGATCGTTCTCTGTTACCTTAGGCTTCTTAAGCTTAGGCTTTGGAGGTTTTGCTTTAGCCTTCTCTTTCCCTTTGCCTTTGATGTGCCCCTTTCCTTTGGCAACATTTGCCTTGGGTTTGGGGAATGGCCTTTTCTTACTGCCTCCCTCATTGATCGAGAGAACAGGTAGAACCTTTCTACCCATCCCTACCTCGGCTGTTTTGAGTATTGCGTGAAGCTCACCAATGCTCTTGTCCCACCCGTTCATATTATAATTCATTATGAACGTCTCAAACCTTTTGGTTAGGCCATTAAGGATTAAATCCGTGGCCAGCTCCTTTGAGACGGGACAATTACGCCTCTCGAGGCGATCAACATGGCTTTTCATCTTAAGAACATAAGATGATACTAATTGGGTTTCTTCCATGCGACATGCATGAAGCGCTCAAACCTTTTCGAAGCGTTCTACCCTAGCTTGTTAAAGGAACATTTCCTTCAACTGGGTAATCATGTCATATGCCCCATGATGCTCAAAGTCCTTTTGGAGTTCAGGAATCATGGTTCCCAACATGAGGCAAGAAACCTGCATGGAATCGCTTGCGTATTTAAGCCAATCGTTAGACCTCAACATCCTCGGGGTCGGATTGGTCGGGAATGGGATCGTCAAGGACATAGGCCTTTTTCTCTTGCTTGAGAACAATTCTCAAGTTTCAAAACTAGTCTATAAAGTTATTATGGTTAAGACGATCCCTTTCTAAGATGGTTCTCAGTGATAGGGTAGGGGCGGTCGGGGTGATAGCATTGTTGTTTGCAGCCATTTCTACAAAATTACAAAGTACATATAAGTATTTCTGAGAAATTACATTTTAATTATTAATACCCTTTTATGTCTCACAGATAATTAATAATGAAAATATAGAATCCAATGTTACATTTAAATTATGGTTAGGTGACCTTTCCATTATTTAATTAATTACAAGGTAGTCAACATTTGACAATTGCAACCTATTGCAACTTCTAGCTTTATAGGATCGGTTAAACATCTTATGTTTAGTCGGCATGTAAAATCCCATCAACACCATTGTACGCCATGCTTCGGTGACCCTATGCACATGGTTTCCAATTCAAGTCGTCCTACTTACACACACGTGTGAGTTTACACATACAAGTGTTTAGGTGACCTTTATCCCACAAATATGTTAGCCCAACTCAACACACAAGTTCCCTAAAAGTGGTTAGGTGACCTTTATCCCACAAGTAGTTCTCAAGTGATTCGAGTGTCGTGTAAAAAGATGGTGTTAAACTTGTTTCCAAAGGGATTTTAGTTACATTGATTCTAGTTATGAAAACTCTATGTACCTTGTATTCACATGCTTTCAAATACATGGTACCCTACGGTTCCTTTTTAATAAAACCTCTTTTATTTGAAATCATTAATCCTTTTAATAACTTTTATTATATATTAATGATTAAGAACCATGAAAATTCAGCTTGTTATGACCATTTATTAAGATTGTTAAGCATATCCACATATCAAACAATCAACATAAAATGAATGATCAAACAAGCATACAAGTAACAACCACATGTGCATAACCATAGCCACTATGTTGACAACATTTGTTTGCCATCACAAGTATTGTCATTTGTCTTTCCTAAGGGTTGAACATAACACAAAATATGAGGTCTCCAAAGACCCCCACTTGAAGTTGCATCCAAATGCTTCAAGTCCTTCTCTTTGTGTCTTCCTTTTGTGCTTCCATCTTGAGCATCTTCATTTACAAAATTTATATCCTAATACAAATTTTTCTAATAAAGAAAACACACTTAATCTATCTATTACATCACAAATGAATGAATAAATAAATTACACCCAATTACAAGCACAAATGAATAAATATTACAACCCATAAAGAAAGAAAACAACCAAAATAAATCATCCATCCAAAATCAAACCATCACAAGGTCAAGGCTAGGTTATGCACCAATATGAAACAACATCCAAGAACCAAAATGAATCCCCACATGACCCTAAATTTTCAGCCAACACAAACCAAGAATTTAGGGTGTTTTGTCCAAACAAAATACAATCAACCATTTTGATATCTATTCTTTCAAGGTTTAATCATAAGCATGTAAGGTTTAACCATTTAAACAAGAAAAATGCGGTGGAAACTTACCTTAATATAATGATTTATAAGCTGAAAATTAAGGCTCATTTGTGTCAACAATAAACCCAAGATTATAGGATCATATATATGTGAAATAACTAGCAAACAAGTAAACAATAACAACCAAAATAAACCATGGAACTACCTTCCAAAGCTGCCCAAAAACGTTAGATGAAACACCTTCCAAAAGGCTGCTCAAATCGTTGGATTGGAGAAGAGGATGAAGTCTTGAAGGACCAAAACACCAAAGAAGATGTCCTCAAGCTAGTATACCCAAAAGCCTCAAGCAAGACACTTTGTTGCCAAGCTTTTGGACACCAAAACGCACCACAAGAGCTGCTGAAACCGATTTTTAGCCTCTATTTTCTTCACAAAATGGAGAGAAGAAATGTTCTTGAGGTGCTTGCATGTAAGAGAGAGAGAGAGATGGAGTGTGGTTTGTTTCAAGAAAACCAAGTGAAAGAAACAAGAGGCCAAGGACCCCTATTAGGGCGGCCGAAACTTGAATAATTTTGGGGTTTTCCCCCCAAAAGTCTTTCACTAATGTTTTACTAATAATACATATAAGTTATCTAATTAACCTTTTAATTATATAACTTATACACATACTATTATTATTATTTGATGTTATTTAACCAACTTAAATAACATTACAAATAAAGTTCATAACAAAATATCCTTATAAGTTTTTCATCTCATATGCAATTTATTTAGAAACCCCATTCTAAATTGGTGTATTTATTCAATTGCATGATCATATCATCAATTAAATATTTGTATTAGTGTTTGTAAGCTTGTTATTGGGTATGACCCGACTTGGATCATTACGTACTAACCACATCAATATTCTATGTATCTTGGGCATTAAGAATCCAATAGATCAAATGACCTTTGGTAAGAATGTTCACATTAAAACTAGTATTCCAAAGTTCTTGAAGAATCATAGTTGCAATATCCTCCAAAGCAGAGAAACATGCTGAAGACTATCTGCAAGAGAATTGCTAAACTCAATGAATGACTTCAAGAACTGAATCTACAAAAAGGGGTTGATAGCTATGGATCAACTGAAGAAGTACTTTTATCTCATGCAGATAAAGGTAAGAAGAACAAGTATCAACTAAACAAAAGAAAAATGATTCAGTAGAAGATCTATGGAAAGCAAAGTCTGCTGAATCCGTAGAACTTCTGCGGAGAAGAAAGTCGAATCTACGGATGAGGTACCAAATAGAGAGGCTGTTAACAAACAAAAGATGTTGAATCTGAAGCAACAAAAGTCATCAAAGGACAAGAAGAGTCAATTGGTGAAACTTCAAAAACAGCAAGAACAAATCAAATCCTTCAAAAGAGGAAACAAAGGCTCCCAAACTGAACAAGAAAAAGAAGAAAGATGAGCCTGAAAAGAATCTGAAGAAATGTATTGCAAGTGGTGTGATATGACAAATCACAATACAGAAGACTGCTACTTCAGCAGTTACTGTTCCACATGCAATATGAATAATCATATGACTTCAGAGTGTACTTCAATAATTCTGTGCTATTTGCAACAAAAAATCATCCACTCAGGAATGCTATTTTAACAAAAGACAAAAGCAAAAGCACAAAGAAGTTAAAAACTAATTTGACAGAATCAGACTCTTAATCTATTGAAAGTCAAGATGATTCAAAGCAAAGAAGGTAAGTCAAAAGCAAAAGTCAAAACCAAAGCAGAATCTTCTGAAGATGCCAAATCTGTGAAGAAAACAACATTAAGTCAATCCAAAACACCTCACAAAAGGGTGGACTTGGCTGAGAATAAGTCAATCATCAGTGATAATTTCTTTGATCATTTGAAAGGGATCACATTTCTCAATCAAAAGCAAAAGATGATGAAACCTTCAAAAGTGTAGGTTCATTTCTAAATCAAAATATCAACCAAATAAGATAAGGTGAAGGAAGAATCAATTAAGAAAGAAGACTCCAAAGCTTCTGCATCAGCTTCAACAGAATCATCCTCACCACCATCAAATCAAAATGAATCAACTAGACATGAAATTAATACTGAAACTTCAGGATTAAGTCATGAAGGAGTAACAATTTAGACACTGAAGACAAACCCAAGATCATTAAGACTTGGGTTGTCAATTCTAACTGATTTATTTCTGAATGCAGGAACAATATTGGAGAGCTAACAATAAGTGGTATGTTGACAGTGGTTGTTCCAGGCATATGACAGGAAACTGTTCACTTCTCCATGACTTCAAACATAAAAATGCTTCTTATGTGGCATTTGGTGGGGATAAAAAGGAAGATAAAATTATTGGTGAAGGAATGATAACAAATGGTGTGCTCAAGTTTGAGAAAGTAAATTATTGTGAAAATTTATAGTATAATCTACTTAGTGTGTCTCAAATTTGTGATCAAAATTATACCACATTGTTTGATAATGCTAATTGTTACATTCTTAAGCCAGGTTTTAATGTTCCAAAAGAATGAATCCTCCTCAAAGCAGCAAGAAAAGGAAACACTTATGTTTTGGATATGAACAACACATCTATCACAAAACATGAAACATGCCTTCTATCTAAGCTATCAGAAGTTGTATCTCAATTATGGCATAGAAGGCTTGTCCATTCTAACATGAAGAACATGAATAAATTGGTGAAAAATGACCTGGTCATTGGATTGCCAAACAAAGAATTTCATTGCTCAACTCACTGTTCTGCTTGTTACAAAGGAAAACAACATAGAGTGTCACATAAATCAAAATTATCAATACTAATACTACACCACTCAAATTGCTTCACATGGATCTATTTGGTCCTACCAATGTGATGAGCATTGGAAAAAGACAATATTGTTTGGTGATAGTTGATGATTTCACCAGATTCACATGGGTCTTTTTCTTAAAACAAAAAAGTGAAACATCAGAAACATTAATGGACTTTGTGATCAAGATTGAGAATCAACTTGATACAAAAGTTAAAAATTTTAGGAGTGATAATGGTACTGAATTTGTCAATTTTGAAATGGATTCCTTTTGCAGGAGCAAAGATATTGCAAGGCAATTCAGTGCACCAAGAACTCCATAACAAAATAGAGTTGCTGAAAGAAGAAACAGAACTCTCATTGAAGCAGCCAGAACAATGCTAGCTGATTCACAATTGCCCATCACTTTTTGGGCTGAGGCTGTGAATACTGCATGCAATGTTCAAAATAGAACATTAATTGTCAAAGAACATAACAAAACTCATTATGAGCTCTTGTTTAAAAGGAAACCATACAGATATCTTAAAGTCTTTGGATGTCATGTATCTGTTTTAAACATAAAGAGTCATTGGGAAATTTTTCAGAAAAGGCATATGATGGTTTCTTTGTTGGATACTCTTCAATATCTAAATCATATAGGTTTTATTCCTCAACATAACATTATGGAAGAAACTCCTAATGTCTCCTTTGATGAATCTGTATTTACTAAGTCTGTTAAAGGTTCATCATGGTTGTTTGACATAGCTTTAACCAAATGATTTAACTATGATCATTTGAACACTGTAGGATCTGATGAAGTTTGTTATCCATTTGTTCCACCTCATATGAGTGAAGTAACATTATCTGCTGATCCTCCAAGGATTCACCCATACTTGGGTGGAAACACATCAGCAGCAGCTGCAGACACTACATATGGAAATGAACATGATGCGTCCGGAGATGTGAATGTTGTCCCTTCAACAGATCCATGCTCTCAAGTGAATATAACAAATATTCCAAATATTTCCGGAGAAGGTACTGTAACTCCTACTGAAGAGCAAAATGTTTCCAGAGAAGTTACTGTAACTCCTACTGAAGAGCAAAATGAGTCCGGAGAAGTTCTTGTAACTCCTGCGGAAGAGCAAAACGATACTAGAGATGCTTCTGCAGCCATACAGAAGACACTCATGATCCCTCACCTCATGTTGAACATTTTGACTATTTCTTGAACTCTCAACCTGGGTTGGATCAGTCTGAAGCAATGGAAATGACTAATCTAGAATCATCCATACCAGTTGAATCAACTCCATCAATGAGAATCCATAAGACTCATCCAGTCAACAACATCATTGGAGATCCTATAAAGAGAACTACAAGGAGCCAAAGTGGTAATGCCAACCTTTGTCTTTTCAGTTGTTTTCTTTCTCAAGTAGTCCCTCCAAACATCACTGCTGCTCTAAAAGACATAGTTGGATTGAAGCTATGCAAGAAGAGCTTCAACAATTTAGAAAGAAAAAGGTATGGTCCCTTGTTGATTTGCCTAAAGGACAACATCCTATTGGCACAAGGTGGCTATTCAAAAACAAACTGGATGATAGAGGGATTATAGTAAGAAACAAAGCAAGGTTGATTGCACAAGGATACACACAAGAAGAAGGAATAGATTGTGATGAAGATTTTGCATCAGTTGCAAGAATTGAGGCCATAAGAGTGTTTCTAGCTTATGTATCTATAAGAAGTTCACTGTGTATCAGATGGATGTCAAGTGTGCATTCCTATATGGGAAGATAGATGAGGAAGTTTATATGTCACAACCCCCTAGTTTTAAAGATCCTCATTATCCACATAGGGTATACAACTAGACAAAGCCTTGTATGGTCCTCATCAAGCACCAAGAAAGTGGTATGAAACTCTATCATCTTTCTTACTCAAGCATGGCTATAAAAGAGGAACCATGGATTAGACACTCTTTCTCAAACAAGAACATCAAGATCTCTTAGTTGTTCAAATATATGTTGATGACATTATATTTGGCTCAACTAACAAGAAATTGTGTGTGAATTTCGAAGAGCTGATGAAATCTAAATTTCAGATGAGTTCAATGGGTGAATTAACCTTTTTCTTGGTTTTCAAGTTCATCAAAAACCAGATGGGATATTCATCAATCAAGAAAAATACATACATCAAATTCTAAAGAAATACAATCTTGCTAAAGTATCCTCATGCAAAACACCAACATCAACAATTGACAAGATTGTTCCTGATCCTTCAGGAAAATCTATTGTTCAAAAATTATATAGATCAATGATAGGTTCTCTTATGTATCTAACTGCCAGTAGACCTGACATTATGTTTGCTGTGTGTGTGTGTGCTAAGTACCAATCTGATCTAAAGGAGTCTCATCTGAATGTTGTAAAAAGGATCTTCAGATACCTCAAAGGAAAACCAGGACATGGACTTTGGTATCCAAAGGATGGAGACTTTACACTCTACTCATACTCAGATAGTGACTATGGTGGATGTAACACTAACAAAAAAATCAATAACTGGTGGATGTCAATTCATCGGACCATGGCTAGTATCATGGCAGTGCAAGAAACAAACCAATTTATCTGTATCCACAGCTGAGGCTGAGTACATAGCTGCTTCAGCTGGTTGCTCTCAAGTCCTTTGGTTGCAAAATCAATTGCTTGACTATGGTTACAACTTCCTTCAAACTTCAATTTATATAGACAATTCTGCTGCTATGTTTATAACTGCTAATCCTGTGCAACATAGTAAAACAAAACATATTGAGATAAGATATCATTTTTTGAGAGATTGCTCAGAAAAGGGATGATTAAGTTAGTCAAAGTGGATACAACAAATCAGCTTGCTGATTTATTCACTAAAGCCTTTGATTCAGTCAGATTTAATTTTCTGGTTGAGTCTCTAGGCATGACTAACTTAGATTAATCAGTTTCAACAAACAAAATACCGTGTGTAATGATGCTTCTGCATGACATATGCATGGGAAATGATAGTACACTATATCTTTGCTTATTCCTGAATTCATTAATTAACAATAAATCAAATCAAGTTTCTTGATATGTGAGTAGATTCATCTTGAGTAAAAACTACACTAAGTGCATGCCAAACATAATGCTAAATGATTGTTTGGGGAAACTTCATTTTGAGAATACAAAGTGAGTCCTATTCTGATGTGACCAAATCACTCATCTAAACACACTATGTATCAACACTTTATAATATCTATCTTTGCATATCATACTCTCATGTTTTATGTAACTAAGACCTGGGTGTATGATCACCATACTGTATATCAGTTATCAAATGTGAAAAGATCATGATCCTCATCATCCCTCTGTTTTGTGTAAACAAAGACCTGGGTTAAAGGCATCTCTGTTTTACGTGAGTAAAGACCTGGTGACCTGATGATGATCATATCTAAGCTCTCAAAAGAATCCTATGTGATCAATTGTAAATTAGTCTAGAGCTTCTACATCATTGCATTAATGAGATGCCAACTACAGCTCAAGATAGAACTTATAACTTAAAGTACATAGTTCTTAAGTGTGAAAAAGTGATGATTTGTCTTGCAAAGGGAGGACAAAATCTTTGTGAATTGAATATGAAGCCCATAACAGTTAATTCCAAATCAATCTAAAAACATGATAAACAGCATGCCTAGTTGATACATGAGCTCTTATATGGATTTAAGTGGATAATATACTTGCAATCAAAACTTTGTTCAGGTATCAATTCAACAAAATAACTCATCAGGAAGAGGCATAGTATTATAGTATGATCCCATCATATGTGAATATATGTCTGCTCATCATCACACAGTTAAATGTCACTCATGTTATTCTTCTTAGAAATTTATGATAAATGCTTAATGTCATAATTAATCACAAATTTAGGGGAGTAGAAATACATGAAGTTAAGTTTATCAATCAGCAGCTTTGTCTATGTCATTATCAATTTGAAGGAATTGGCATCTAAGCACCATCTTAGCTCCTGGATACATGAAATTTGCTTTAAAACCATTTTAAACTTTCTTGTGCTAAATTGTCATGTATACAAAGTCAACAAGGTCCAAAAGCAATAAATGGTTCTAAGCAATGGACTTGGACCATACAGCAATATATCTTAAGCATTAGCAAAAGCTACAGTGTCATCTTAAGCATCAGCAGAAGCTACAATGCCATCTTAAGCATCAACATAAGCTATAGTGCCATCTTAAGCATCAGCAGAAGCTACAGTGCCATCATAAGCATCAACGGAAGCTATAGTGTTGAAAATCTAAATGTTTATCCGTAGATTGGTAAACTATGAATGAACAAAGATTAACAAATAATTTAATTTCATAGTTTGGTAATTTGTGAAAACATGGATAATCGATTTGTGAGAGAGCACAATGTGTGTGCTTTCTTAAACCCAGATGACCCTGTTTCAGAAGGGTGTAAATATATTATTCGATATCTAAGAAGAACTAGGTTGTTATATGCCTTATCAGCGAGCCTGTGATTCACCAATCGCACATCACTGATTTCTGGAACTCCGCCCAAATAGAGGAAGATGGTTGAGTTATTGTTGCTGATATGAAGAATCGAAGGCTGAGAATCGATGAACAGACGATAAGAAGGGTTCTTGAGTTGGGAGATATTGAAGCTGGTCATCTGGATGTGTTCGAAAACGAATACATAGAGTTCTCCTGATGGGCTATGACAGTGATTTCGAGAAGGGATAAATCAAGAAAGGAAGACTTTGCAAGCCATACAAATTTCTCTATCAAACTTATCTTAAGTGCATCTCAAACAGAAAATTTGGTCTTGACAGATTTTCAAGGCATATTTCTTCTGGGATTATTGGTGTTTTTGAGGGAAGATCCTACAATTACTCAAAGTACATCTTCAACTGCTTATGTGATCACATCAAAGTGCAGAAGGCTGATAAGATTTATATGTTTCCTAGGTTTCTGCAACGGATCATTAATGCTGGTCTGCCTGGAACTACAGTGGATGGTGGTGTGTTTGCTCAAGCACACCTTGGTAGATCAGTGCTAAATAAATATTTGGGAAGTATGAAGAAGGAGACATGCCCATTTTTTCACATGTGGTTGATGTTACTGCAAATATTCCTCAAGAGCTTGTGTGGGAAGATCAACAAGAGAACTCTCCAACCAACTCTGTTCAAGACACTCACTCACCAAATATATCACCCATACATCAGCAGCCTCATCCATCTCCATCCAACCACAATCACCAGCCAGCCAAAACACAGAACCAATCTCTCCAATCCACCCTTCATCACCAAATCAGTTTCAAATGCAACTTTATCAACAAACTGCAAATCCAGAAAATTCAGCCTCTAAGAACATTTACACTGGGGAGACAGAGTTAGCCTCATAAGCAAGTACTGTTAAACTGTCATTATCCAAAACTGAATCCCCTGTACTCTCAAATGAAACTGAACCAGTCTCTCCGGTCACTGATCATCGTCAACAACAACAACCACATCAAGAACCGAAAGTTCAAATTATTGAGACTAGTTCAAGCTCGGCAGGTGAAGCCCATAAAGAAGAAAAAGGCGAAGAGATTGCTTCTCAACATCAGGAAGGAGAAGAAGAAGCAAACTATGTTGATGTGATAGCATACAAAGAGGATCTAAGTGATTCCGACATCCCCATCAGCAAGAGTTATCTGGTTGCTGAATACAACAAGCTTGTACTAAAGTCCAACTATAGAAAGCAAAGAATACAAGAGTTGAAGGGAATAATGAAAGTAAAAGATGAAATGTTGATGCAACCAGAATCAAGAATCAAAAGATTGAGAGAAGATGTCGTATGCAAATGAAATGATTGATGCTCTTCTTCAACAAGACTCTGAACTCAAAGAAGAAGTAAAGAAAGAGAAAGAAGAAAATGAGAAGCTAACAGTGAAAATTGATCAAATCAATGACACTCTCTATGATCAATCAGCTCTGTTGAGAAGAAAAGAAGAAGAGATTGATGAACTAAAATGAAGATATGTGCTCTTGAATCAAACCAACTAAAGAAACCTGCTGAATCTTCTAAGCAACTCATTCAATACTCAAGGAAGAGGAAGTATTTGGGCCCAACAAAGATTCAAGTAATCAATGTTGAAGACTCTCCTAAACGGTCAAGACATACCTCTTTTGAGCACACTCCTTCAATGGAAAATTTAACATCAAAGCAAGCTGCTATTGATGAATCTGAGAGTGATGCTGAATGGAAAGAGCTGATTGAAGATGAACCAAACAAAGCTCAAGAAGAATCAAAGACCGATGTTCTTCTTACAACAAAAGACATCATGGAAGAAAGGCCTGAATCTGCTATGTTTATGACCCTGATCAACCATGGATTTCCATATGACATGGTTGAAAGGATGAATATGTCTGAGATGAAGAACACATTGAAGGAGTTTGAGCTTGCAAGATTTATGATTCCTAACTGTGATTATGAAGCATTCACCATTTTTCAGTCATTCAGAAAATCAAGAAAGATATAGGCCATTGTGACACTGCTAAACTCTCCAAGTACAATATGGTATGTTGGCTTCAGGGACACAATTACAAGGCTCATGAGCTTAAAGGAAAAAGTGTTGGTGAATTAAGAAGAATGATGGAACATGTGATAAATGTTAAACTTGAAACTGGAGTAAGATTCAGAACTGAAGCTCCAAATCCTTCATTTGAGCAACAAAGCAAACTCTCTGCTGATCCTATAACTGTTGAACCAAAAGATCAACACAAAGGCAATGACAAACTGATCAGAGAACCAATGGCAGACATTCCTGGGAAAGTGTGGCCATTAGGGACTACTGTTAAAGAGATCACTGAACAGAAATCAACTCTCATAAAGCTATATGATCACATCACAACTCCCAGCTCTGAAGAGAAAACATGATTATGGCCTGGAAATTTGATCCAGACTGGGATTGTGCAATTATCAAGAGAACCTTTGGAGAATTCAATATTTTTATGATACAGAGGCTGTGCTGAGACTTCATGAGAAAGACATCAAGGATCTGCAGAATCTTACAATGTTTAACTATCCAATTCACTCAAGGGGAAGAGATTTCTCTATGTTGGTAGGAAAGTTAAAGATAAAATTTAAAGATGATATGATTAGAGAAGCAAAAGAGAGGATGTTAAGCACAAAAGAAGATCAGAAAGAAAGAAAGGATCAAGCACCAACTCCTCCTCATTAGTTGATGATGAATTTCTAAGGAGAGTTGGGTGTCCTAATAAGAAAACAGCTGCAATCAAAGTCATTGGAGGAAATCAATACACTATCCCCATAACTGAGTGGGGATATGTTGAGAAAACAAAAAAATTGGTGTTATTGAGGAATGCTGATGGAAGGAAAGGTGATAAAATAAGAATTTTTGACCCTGTAGAGATCAAAATGCTTCATCCAAGCTACACATCATTCTTACATGATAAATTCTTCTCAATGCTTACAGATGAAAAAGCTCAGAATGACTTATGCTTATACATTCACATGATTCAAGTTGTAGATAAGTTGCATGCAAAAGTGTACAAGAGAGAAGGTATAATGCTGGGATGCTGAAGGGAGCTAACATTGAAAATATATCAGAACTGAGAATGTCAGAAGAAGATGAGTTGGAGATTGTTTACAATCAAAGTGTTGTGGAAACACTCACAACTGAATAAGACATTATGGGCTAAGCTTGAGACTCTGAAGAGGATATGTAGAATGGAGATCAAGTACAAGTACGATGATCAAAAGGATGCTGTATCATACTTCAACTCAAGGATGGTGGCAAGGATGAAAGAACTTTCAGTTTTGAAGAACTGATTGCAAGTATCTAAGCCTAAGAGGGAGTATTGTTAGGTCTAGGATCAGTAGATCTAGTCCATTATGTATAGGCTTAGTACTTGAATTAATATCTGTAATGAATGTTTGTAATTCATTATTGTGTATGCATTAAATGTATAGGTTAACCCATTTATATGTGTGTTGATTTATGTATGGTTGCAGGTACAAACATTATACTTGATCAATTTATGAAATTGACCAAGTGTAAGAAACATCTACGGATGAACAGTTTGTTCTTCCATATATATGTTTCTTACAAGTAACACTACATCCGAAGATCCTCTGCGGATGAACAACCAGAACTGAAGAACAAGTTTGCTTTGGAAGTACAAGATTCCTATGAAAGAACAAATCAGCTTCGCAAGTACAAGATTCCTACGGAAGAACAAACATCTATGGAAGAACAAGACTTCTACGGAAGAACAAATTCCTACGGAAGACACTATGCCTGCAAAATTCAAACACTTGTATAATACAAGTGTTACATGCAACAAGTCAACAAGGCAGTTATGCGAATCCCAAGAAATCCGATGATTCCTTAATTGACACAAATCAAATCCCAAGAGATCCGATGTTTCCTATAACAGAAACATCATTGTCTATATAAATGGATCCTAGGTTTCGATTCAACGACGCTTGATTAGACGATTGATTGAACGACAACAACAATAGCAATACAACTGATCCAAAAACAGCAAACATCACATCAATTCATTCAATCAAACCCTAGCAGCCGTCTCATCATCATTCATTCATTATTTTGTAATCATTAACATATTTTAATGAAATACATATTATTCATTAACTGTGTTTCTGTTAGTGTGTTCTTGAATCATCATTAATATTGAAATTTATATTACAAAACAATTAAACCAAGCCAACGTTGATTCCGCAAACATTGACTTGTCTTCAACCAACACTGATAATTCTTGTTTGTGATCATCTATTGATGAGAATTAACATGCTGATGATCCTTATGATGACAATGTTAACTTCTTTCAACAAGTTGATCTGAATAATGTAGCAAACAACAATGTGAATCATGAAATAGTTCTCCATGATTTGAATAGTACTAATTTGGGTGACACACTTAAATGTAAATGATATTCCTCAAACATAGTCACAAGAATTACCCTGTTGAGCAAATTATTATACATTTGAATGAAACAAAAGTTCGTCTGGGTGATACGTAATATCATTACATACATAATAGTAATACCATTATTATCAAATAAAATTATTGTTTCCGTAGAGATAAATGACAAGACTATTTTTTATCACGCAAAAGGGATATAGACTGTATAATGTTATATTATAATTAGCCTACAATTAACTAGCAACTAATTATTTGCATACTATATAGAAGTCGATGTGTTATATTAGGAAGTCTATTCGTCAAAACTCATTATCAGTATGCACATAGGTAAAATATAAAAATAAATATATAAAGAGTAAAATATCATTTTCGTCCCTGTGGTTTGCTCAGTTTTGTCATTTTCATCCAAAATTTTTTTTACGCTTGGGTATCCTCAAGGTTTCTAAAAGTTGCGATTTTCGTCCATGAACCTAACGCCATCCATTTAAACCGTTTTTAGGGGTATTATTGTCTTTTAATGTTTTTCTCTTTTTTTAATCCTTTATTAACACCCCCCTCCCTTTTTTTCACCCTTTTGAGCCCTAATTGGTTTACATCTTCATAACCATTGAACACTTTTTGCTTTTCTTCTTCATCCATCAACTTCAACAGGTTCTCTATATAAAACTTCTGCAATCAGATTCAGAACAATCTTTCTACCCGGAACCCTATATTCGTGTATCAGCCGTATCTCGCATCAACTACCAATGGCAGACCCGTATCATAATCATTATCACGAGCAACATTTCTCCCGTAAAAAACGAAAATTAACCATAGAATCTCGACCCTTAACCCTAACCGCAA
Source organism: Flaveria trinervia (assembly GCA_025506515.1). Lineage (NCBI taxonomy): Eukaryota > Viridiplantae > Streptophyta > Magnoliopsida > Asterales > Asteraceae > Flaveria > Flaveria trinervia. The sequence continues at coordinate 82,737 of JACCIX010001272.1, forward strand.
ATCACACACATACTTCCAACCACAAGAAAAAACCCCACAGACGAAATTCTGAGCATGTAGATGAAGATCGCAAATGGGTTTCTTCTACTCGTGATTCTTCTAATTGCAGAGGTGATGTTCAATTATCTTTATTTGTGCACTCTGCATTGCTTTGGTTTAGCATGTCTTTTCTTAGTTTTATTAATTGTGTTGCAGATAAGTTTGTATTTGTATCATACAATATACTGGGTGTTGAAAATGCTTCAAACCATAAGGATTTGTATGTTGATGTGATGCCTAAATATTTGAATTGGGAATATAGAAGAAGGGTTCTACGCAAGGAGATTGGTGGGTATAGTCCTAGCATCTTGTGTTTTCAGGCAAGTCTCCATGTTACATTGTGGCTTGAATATAGGTATTGAGGATAATAGCTCATCTTAGTATAAAATGTTGCAAAATATCTATTTTATTGTTGTGTTACCTTTCTGATGGACTTTTATGGGTTTGTTAGTGGCTCTTAGGTAGAATTTTGTTTATTAGGGAAACGAAGAGTTCAAATGCAATTGACATACAAGGCCCTTCGAGTTGGATTCTTGTTATCTTTGATTATAACCTTTTTTTAGTTGACTTTTCACTTCCAATTCCTTGGTTTGGATGACTTAGTTTTCAGACTTTTGATGATAATTTTCTTTCATTGGAAAAGCTAATGTAACATCCCAAATCTACCAAAATACAGTGAGACAGGGTTGCTGCTATTTTGATCCAAGAAGGGCAATCACATATTTCAGCAAGGCTTTCTTTCTATCTAATCGTTTCAAGTCGAGTTATGATTTAGAGTTGTTGGCCAAAGTGTTGGCGCTTTAGAAATGGATTTATTATTTATTCGACAATTTATTATCAAGGCTAACCATTACACGATATAATTCTTATTGGAACAACGAGTGACTACCACAAAGCAACAACGCTTATTAATGAAACTAGTTCCTTATGATTTTTCAATCTTACACAAACCATGTACAGATAATAGAGGAGTCGATGCTCTGTCAGGAACACCTTATCCGACTGCATTATTCTCCTTAGTTGTTTCTTACTGCTTGGATCTTTTCGAGATACATACGGGTTAAAAGCTTGACTTGTACACGAATGACATTTTGCAGCGACTTGCTGCCAACCCCTCTGTTTGCCCTGGTTTTTTAGTGGTGGGGCGGTCCATCTTCTATAATGGGCACGATAGGGGGTAATTCCAAACAACTTGAGCCTTCGAGACAACTTTTGCATGAGGCTCATGCTACTCTATTGGCAGGTCATAGGGAATTTTTAAAGACTTGTAAGAGGGTCTTAGCTAATATTTTTTGGCTTCAGTTGAAGGAATATGTTCACACCTTCATGCAATATTGCTGTACTTGCCAACAACACAAATGTGAGACCTTCTCACTTGTTGGCTTGCTTCAACGTATTTTGATTCCCAACAGGATTTAGGAGGACATTTCTTTGGATTTTATCGTGTGCTTAACTCCTAAATAGGTTGACACTATTCTATTGGTGATTAATAAACCAAGCAAGTATGCCCATTTTCTTGCCTTGTTACACCCTTTGACCGCTAAAAGTGTGGCAGCTCCCTTTTACAAAGATATAGTTAGACTCCATGGTTATCCTCGCTCTAGTTTGTCTAATCATGATGTTGTTTTTCTCCGCAACTTTTGGTAGGAACTGTTTTGCTTAGGACAGACCACAGATGAATAATTGCTATCACTTCCAAACAGATGCGCGTACCAAGTTTTTAAACTGGTGTTTAGAAGCTTACCTTTGCTGCTTTACATAACAATTTAGGTGTCATTATACATTCATCAAGTAAATAGCAACCCTATCGTTTTTATGGGCAAAGATTTACAAACTGGTTTTTCAAAAACCAATTTAGTTTGGTCAATAAAAATTAAAAAATCATGTTGAGGTGAAACTGGTTCGGGTTGAAACTGATTTTGAGTAGTTTTGGTTTGTTTAGGTTAAACTGGTTTCAAAGCGGGTTCAATGGAGAGGATTATAAAGTATAAATTGATTCCCAACTTATAGAGTCTATCTATTCTAAACTGGTTTCTATGGTTTTGGTTTTGGTTGGCGGTTCCGTTCACGAACTGGTTCCTTAGCTCACCTCTAGTAATGGGGGCAATAATGACACCTTTATTCTTTGCACCCTTTCTTACCTAGTACAAATGAGTATTGCTAAGAGGGATATACCCTCATGAAACTATATTTTTTGTCATATAATGTTATGATGTATTTCTTAGGGTTATTATTATGGCTACATTGCAGGAGGTTGATCGTTTTGATGATTTGAGTAAAATGCTACACAAAGATGGCTTTAGAGGAGTTTACCAGGTTTTAATTAAGCTCCTTGCATATTTTTTGTTGTGGCAATTAAAGATGTGATATAAACCTCATGTTCCTGCCAGGCTCGTACCGGGGAAGCACTTGATGGGTGTGCTATTTTTTGGAAAGATGAAATGTAAGCATTTCTTTTTATTTTTTCTTGGGAAATAAAACTTTATGCATATGTTATCTCTGTTATGTTCATACATTGTATCATATCCGCACCCTGCTATTAGAAGCTATTGATTGTTAGCTTTGGGACTTGGTCCTTAATTATATATTTTGGGTTTTGAAGCATCGTTTTTTCTTCTGTCATTATCCTACCATAGGTTTTCCCTTGTGCATGAGGACAACATTCAGTTCAAACGGTTTGGCCTTCGTGATAATGTTGCTCAGTTTTGTGTTCTAAAGGTATGGAGAAAAGGCTATTAAACAATTTGTTAGTGTTTGGATTTATCTTAGAGGTTACTATATAAAGTGAGTAATCAAATTACCTTTCAATACGATGTGATGTGCATCCACTAAACTTGTGAGCATTTAGCTTATAGAACTCTTGGCCATTTCAAAGTTGTTCTGATTATATTATTTATTCCTATCAATACTTGTTATACCTGTTGTCATACCTATTTACTTATTGTCCTCTAAAACACAGATGAATGGGAACCAAGAACATATTGATGATAGTGAAAATATAAAGTAAGTTTAGAATTACTATCTCTCACTCTCTATTAGACACTCTTTTTTGGCCTCAGCAAACTGTGCTTGTATTTGAATCTAATTATATAACCTAAGGCACATTCATCATACATAAAGCCTATTGATATGGCTAGGTTAGGTCAATCAAAATGGGTCCGAGTAGTATTATTTGTCGAGGTTAATCGGTAATCGGTGGGTAACCTTTTCAATTTTACCTAACCGGCCATCAAATCAATAGGCAGTGAATAACGGTAGAAATCAAACAACATTTTGGTCAAAATTGGCCAAATTGAATAATTAAATTTTTATCAAAAATTTAAATTTCTTGTATATATATAAGTTTGGAAAGTTACAGATAAAAGTCTAATTCAATTAGTTTTGATTAATTCTTGTTAATCCAGATTAATTGCTAGTTGGTACCCCACTACCCAACTAGCGTCTAATGAAGGCCCAACGATCTCCAAAAGAACAAAAGCGTAGCAAAATGCAGTAGCGTCTAATGAAGGCCTAACGATCTCTAGACAAACAAAAACATAGCCAAACACAGGTTGAAAAGGATGAAGAACAACAACTATTTTGTCACAAACATCGTTAATCGACACTTTTGTTAAAGAAAACTAAATATTTGACCCTTTAAACATCAACCAAACAACCCTTTTATACTAAACAAAACAAATCCTACCATGACTCATACTCCTACCTTCTAGGAATGAAAACAACTTGATAAACATCAAACTAAATAACTAGATAAACATACTAATGAAATAATAAATAAACGACTCTAAATAAAACTAAAACTCCACACATATAGGATCTGATTTTGACTTTTATATGTGAATTAACAAAGATTAATTCCAACATCTAGCGATTTTTACAACCATTGGTTCGAGTAAAAATAAGTCATTTTAAAGAAAGTACTAGTTGGGTTTGGGCCAAAAACAGGTTCTAAGAAAATGGGTTTGAGTTGAAACATGGTGTTAGAAAAGTAGTATAAATTTTTTTCTCACCCACTATATTTATTTTTATGGAGGCTATTGGTGATGTTGGGCCGAGGAAATAGTGTGGTGGCAATGGTGGCGGCAAAGAAGACGACGACACCTTGTAGGTGGTGGCGATGGTCATTGGTGGTTGGCGGTGTTGACCTATTGGACCTATTCTAAGTTTGGCTAGTTTTGTACGAATAACTCATTTGACCCCTTGTATTATCTTAATGATGCAAATCTATCTAACTTTTTGAGAATTGGTCATTATTGCTTGGAATAATCACAATATCACATACATACAAAAAGGAAAATAATAAGTAATAGTTAATCATTGGAAAGGAATATATATACAGGGTAAAGTTCCTTTGCTAACCTTTGTGTACTATGATAACCAGTTAACTCAAAAGTAATGAACATTCACACCATAATTATGTTGTAAGGACCAATGTAATACACACTTATATCATGCTCCACCATTGACGTAACAAACCTCCCCCCATTTCAAAACTTTCCACCGATTGTTAAAACCTTTTTAATCATATATGTATACATATAGGCAGGGTTTAATTGAGGACTACTTTTTTGAGGAACAAGGAAACATTTCTTAGCCACACATTTTTAACAAGGAAAAAACAAGGTAAACCGTAAAAACTAAACCCTAATGGCTAAATGCTAAAATTTAAACCCTAAAGCTAAACACTAATTGCTAAATCCTAAAAACTAAATGCTAATAACGTCAATGTTTTGCATATTTTTGTAGGGTGCAAGCATCTCGAAATATATTGGTTGGAAATATACATGTGCTTTTCAATCCTAGTCGTGGAGACATTAAGCTGGGTCAGGTATATCTTGAGATAGTTGTGTTTGCAGTAGTTATTTTTTGGCATATTAGATAAACAAGTCCTTGCTTATTTTTATTTCTTGGTTACATACCCAAACACATTTTTATTTCTTAGTTACATACCCAAAAACAGACAAATTATATTACACATTTATATAACCTTCAATCACCTCATTCTTGTTTAATTTAATCAAATTCTTAGTTAAACACGTTTTGACTGTAACAATTGAGATGCTAGTTTTTTTTTTCTTTCAATAAATTGTGTTTATTTGATTGGTTTTTTATAACAAAACTTAAAGTTAAAGGAGATATGAGCATCATGTTTTATAGTTTAAACATAATTTTTTATGTGCATTGGTATTTTTTAGTTGTAATTTTTGGATTTAGATTGTATATATGCAAAAACAAAATAAAGTTTCAGGTTAAATGGGCCTTCCTGTCAAATCATGGAAAATTGTGGTGTTTGCGCCAATCCCGCCAACTCGCTAACATGACCCACTTAACACCCCTGTATATGTTAAACCATTACTTGAGGAGTGCATGGTCGATAGATGTTCGTGTTAATCGTACCTTAACATTTTTTGGATTTGTATGTGGGGCTTACTTATTCTAATGGTTGTGAAACTGTTTCACTTGTTGTGAAGAAATGCATGCACTCAGATATCTCAATGTTGCAGATTCGAGTATTTCTTGCCAAGGCACATAAACTTTCACAGAAATGGGGCAATATACCTGCAGTACTTGGTGGGGATTTAAATAGTATGCCTCAGGTCCCATGGCTTTTCTGGCTTCTAATTGTATTTTATATTTTTTTTCTTTCTGTTGGTGTTGTATTTTCTTACTTCTTTCATTAATCTTGTTTTTCAGAGTGCAATTTATCAGTTCATAGCTTCGTCTGAGGTAAGTGTGATGCATGTCTTTCAAAAAGAACACATGAAATTATTTTGGAGTTCCAAAATAGTTGTCTGCAAGTTTTGTTCTTTATATTTTTGCATTTTCGGTCTTTATAGAAAGAACTTTATTCCAGTCAAATTACATGCAACCCCTACAATCATTTAGCTATCTATGTCTCATGATGGGGTTGCACATCTATATAAGTATTATTGTTGAGGTGTGAAGGCCTTTGGGCTTTTGGTTAGAGTTATGGGCCTGGCCCATTGAAACTTCTTAAAACCCTAATTATCTCTATATATAGTTCATGTCGTAATCTTGTCCCTTGAGCTTAATAAAAAATACCTAGTTGCAGAGAGTGGATGTAGGTCATCTTGACCGAACCACTATAAATTCTCGTGTTCTTATTGCTTTTGTGTGAGTGCATATAATAGTGTGTTTATTTCCGTTGCATATAGATACCTAACATATTATAAATGCACTTACGGACTTATTTTAGACAAGTTTTCATTTACTTTTGATACCACTTACAAATATAGTTATATATTGGTGAAGATCTTTGTAATGATTAAATCATTACTTTTTTCTTTAATATGGTATGGTGCATCATAAAATGTAACTGTACGTGCGCCCTGCGGGCTTGTTTTTTGCAGTTGAACATCCAACATCATAATCGCAAAAGAATATCTGGTCAGATTAGTCCATGGGATTACCCAAGGTTTGGATCTCAGCGTAATGATTCTTCTAGGTCTGTAAATGATCTTTCCACTGAAAAATACTTGGTTTTGGAATTGTAAGAATATAGACATTATATTCAATACTGCCTGTTTGGCTTTGCTTAGGCTAGGGTTACTCATCTATATATATCCCCTGTGACACATTGATTCGTGTGAACAATATATACAAATTATTTTATTCTCATAGAATCAGATGAAAATTTAGTCATCGCTGTGTTATTCAGAGTGAGGTGTGTCTGTGCAGGTCATCACTGCATAGGTGGAGCAAAGAAGAGCTAAGGCTAGCAACAGGAACTGAAGAGTCAACTTACCTTAGACACAACTTAAAATTAAATAGTGCATACCATGGTGTTCGAGTAAGTTTCCTCTAACTTCCATTTATCTTTGTCTGTTTGACCTGTGATTGGCTCCTGTAAGAGGATTAATAGGTATTCGAACACATGCTCTTTTTGAAAGTGATTATGTGATACACAACAATCAAAATCAGATAAATAGTTGTAATGAAATGTGATGTTGGTGTGCGTTTTACTGCTTGAAGCTGTAATAATCAATTTGATTGTTCACAATCCAGATTATTTAAAGGGAGTAACTGATTAACATGGGTATATAAGTAATTTGTTCTGGTTTTGCAGCTTGTGATGGTAATCATGAACAAATTGCTCTGATAATGGTTTTAATTTGTTCAGGCTAGTTGTTTGACTAGAGATAGTCATGGAGAACCCTTGGCGACATCCTTCCACTCAAAATTTATGGGCACTGTTGATTACATATGGTATACTAAAGTTTTTTTGTTTTTGTCTTGTTTTTTGGGTTTTGGGTTTATTGCTTTGGTGTTGGGGGAGAGGGGGGGCATATATTTGGATCAATCATAAGATTTTATCCTGTGTAATTAAAGTCAATGTTCTCACAGGCATACTGAGGACCTTGTTCCTGTAAAAGTTCTTGAAACATTACCAATTGAAGTTTTGAAGAAAACAAGAGGCCTTCCGAGTAAGGTACAGTGTGAACTTGGACCTCTTTTATCCTCTCCCTTATATGCTTATGTCGTGAATCTATTTTTTCATTTCCATGATTCCTGAACAGTGATCATACCTTTGATTCTTACGTCTACTGATGTGCTTGCTTCTTGCAGGAGTGGGGAAGCGATCATCTTGCTCTTGTGTGTGAACTGGCTTTTGCTGATGATTCTTGCATATCATGATGTTGATGTTGAAATGTTTCTGCAGCGATTTAAAGTTGATAACTACTTTTTAATTATGCATATTAGCTTGTAAATGGTAAAATTATAATTGAGGTAATTGAACTACAAGCTGATATGTAATGGAAATGAGCACAAATCGGTACATAGTAAAGTTACACTAGATTTGGAACAGTATGAATCTTTTGTCGTAATTTGGTTTTAGTGTCATTTCTGTTACGTAAAAGGGCATTTTCAATTTTTCATTTTTCAGCATGTGTATTATTTAAATAACAGTTTTAAAATGCATTTAAGTGTGTGCTACAAAAGAAGCCATGCCAAGAAAGTATGCCTAACTAATTGTCCAAAAAGATATCAATTTGGTTTGGGTTAAAACGAGTTCTGGGTAGAAATAAGTTGTTATACAGAGAAAGGTATCAAAACTGGTTCAGTGTTTTACCTGCTATATTCTTTTTATGGTGGCTAGTGATGATGGCGGCGTTACTGTTAGAGTCAATGATGGGGTGACATCTGTCTGTTGTATTGGGCTGAAAATAGTGTTGAGATTTGAATGTCTGTTTCTGTTTTATGAAAATATTTTTGGTACCGGAAAAACACATAACAATCCTTGGTGTAATCATTGATTTCCTATAGGGTCCAATTGCAATATATAACAAACCATTGTATACTTCACGTGAAGACCCCTGTGATAAATCAAAGGAAACTTGATAATAATTGTCAAAGAACCATTTATTTGGGTACCGAACCCAATAGTAAGGCATATCGTCTTAGTAACCCAAATACAAATCAAGTAATGGTGAGCTATGATGTAGAATTTGAAGAAAATAAGGCGTGGTATTGGAAATTTCATCTCACAAAAGCTGATGAAGGAAACAAATTGGTAGACTTTGCGACCAAAGAAGAACCAATCACAACTAATGTTAATATGGACAAAAGACCTATGGGGAAGATATCAATGAATCAGAAACCCCAAACACCCCACCAATATGGCAGCCGTCTCAGCTTTATGTCAAGCCTTCTGGTTACAAGAGTTGGTAGAAGACTTGACTGGTCGGAAGTAAGAGAAGGTAACATTGTTTGTGGATAAGAGGTCAACAATAGCTCTAATGAAAAATATAGTGTTTCACAAACGCAGCAAACACATAAGTACGAAATCTCACTTCATACGAGAACACGTGAAGAAACAACAAATAGAAGTGGAGCACATTAGTAGCAATGATTAGAAGGCATATATACTAACAAAGACACCATCAATCAAGTATCAAAATTTTGAAAATGCGAGAACTAGTTAAGGAGGCGTTATGTTCATTAAATATTAATAAAAGGTATTAAAACCATTTAAAGGACGCGTTATTACGAAACCATCACGATGGTTTGCCGGTGGTTATCTGGTAGGTACAAAACACCCTCCGCCAGCCACCTTTGTAACATCAAATTTCAAAAAAATTCATTCAGAATTACAATCAAGTATATAAATACAATCGTTTCCATATTATCATGTTCATTAATTCTTTTATATCCATCTAATTTAGACATCAGTATTCCATAACAACTTTTACCTTCGATATATCCAAATATGGGTCATCTTACGAATTTATAACTCTAGTAATAAACCTTTTAAATATGGTTAAGCGGATGTATAAAAACACACCGAACATATATGCAACATGGTTATCAAAGTACCAGATGTGTTGCATAACGTAAAATGCAGGCAATCAAATCGAAAATATATCATAAAGATTGATGCAAGTGTGAAAAATATCAATGTTAAAAAAGTGTACACATTAAGGTTCAGTCACAGCAATCAGGCTTATGTTCTTTCTGCATTTTCTCCCACAAACACAAAATCATTCTCGGATTCTGGTAATGTGCAAGTATGTAGTTTGGCTCGCACCCAGAGTTGTAAAACCTGTCATCGTTGACGTATTGAACTTCACGAATCTGTTTCTTGAACTGTTCGATCCAAATACCCACGGCAACATCTTCTAGTTTGAAAAGCTGAAGACAGTAGATGTTTCAATCTGTAGACACATTTATAATAACCAAAATAACCAATGCTAAAGAAACTGGAAATCTTACCTTCAAGTTTCTTTCTTGATGGCCTCGGACAATAAACTTGGCTATATCTCGGGAGATCACATAACCTGGACCGTGTGCCCAAGGTGGGTATGAATCATTTGGCCATTCCTGCCCAAAGAACCCAAAAATGAAGCCGTATTCATAAGGACATAAACGCATCTGATGATTTGTAAAGCAAAAAGATGCAGTAAAATACCTGTTCACTAATATACCATTTGTTGTCTTTGTCCCTTTGTGGTTTAGATTCAAGGGATACAAGACCATACAAGAGCCCATCAGAAGTCTTTGTCTTGAGACTAGCAAGGATTTCATCGACTCTCACAAAAGCATCATCATCTGTCTTCATTATGTATTTTGCGGGCAAGATTTTCGTCTACGAGAAAAAGTGTCTTATAACTAATTCCAAAACCAACCATCACCAGTGCATAACAATTGAAGATTTCTTTTCATCTTTTATAATGATTTTTTCACATCTGAAAGTACAAAATCATACTATAAAGATTTTAGTACATACCCCCATTATGCAAATTGCAATGGTCTTCAAAGTTAGTAGGCTGTAGTAATCTACAAAGGGCATCAACTGAACATCTTCATATGCTTGGGCTTCTTTCCATAGCTCAAAGTTAACCTGCTTGTTCTTGTGCTGCAATATATCAGTTCAAAAAACAACCAAAAATTATTCTTCTATAAATAATTCAAACATAAATAGGATAAAAGTTTCGAACGTTTAATATTCCCTAATATGCTTTCTACTTTACCCACTAATATCATTCTCAACTCCAAGGAAGAATTGTAGAAACTCAGAAGGACAATAACAATTTTAATATGTCACTTACAAGACCTATAAAAAAACGGACAGCAACCACCCCAGAACGAACGGCTTCGTATTGCATCCAAGATCTCCTCAAAGCCATCCGGCGATTAAAATTATTTCCAGAAGAGAAAACCCCGATGAGTAGTAAAAGCCTCTTGCTTTTCTTTGGTATTAGTGGAGCTTTGAGGTCTTCAACATCAGCAACCATGTCAACATCCTCAGATACTGGCAAACCTATAGCCAATGCAGATATGATACGCAAACCACCTTTCACTCTCACCCCACTCACCAACCATGGTTCAAGTTTCTGCATATTCATTTTCCACTCTTATTAAATTACAGCATATGAAAGTGACAACCCCGTGTCAAACAACTAGGTAAGCCAAGATCCACAATCATTTATTGAAACTGTATGCATTTTAAAAGTGATCATAAGATATCAAATACTCAAAATCAGATGATGATCAAGATGAAGGGAACAATAGTGTTTCGATGTGCTTTGGTTGTATGAAGTTATTAGATAATCACATATTTGACAAATTGACTATTTCAAAAAATTAAGGGCATGGGTTACCCATCAATTATTTCATAACGAACACCTACGTAAAAATTATTTTGTAGTGTTCAAAGTTTTGGAAGTACATGTATATAATTTGGAACCTTAGATCTTAAAATTTTAAAAAGTTGAAAACACTGACAGAGTTGGTTCACGGTATGAAAATGGAAACATGGAAACATCATGTTACATTAAATTAAGGTTTAGAAAAATGGGTGTTACATTCACAACAATGATATTGCATACAGTAAGATGGCTTATAAAGTAAGAATAGTAATTGTAACTTAAAAATCATCATACCTTACCTCTCTGTATGCAAAAGATGTTTCATGCCTTCCATTTACAGTGGCATAAAACCCCTCTTCACCTGCCCAAATTGTTGCAGTAAACAAACTTCCATCCGAAAATGGAAAGTTTGAACCCACGTGATTACGGTCATTGACATTTGAAGCATTTGATTTGTCTTCCACAGAGCTTCTAGTAAGTTGCTCGTTACATTTTACTAGCCCATCAACTGAAATACAAGCATAAATTTTAGTACAATCCAATAAGTGAAAGTAAAAGTAAATAAAGAATATTAAAGAAGGTGTGTTTGAGTCGAATGTAGCAAATTAAGTAGAGGCAGAAGAAAGAGTTGGTTGCAAAATAGGTCAAAACCAGCCATAGTACAAGTTGACCTTGGCCCGGAACACTTTTGTTCAAATTGTTAAGAATTTATACAAATAATTATATGTTAAATATGATTACAAGTTCACACTATTTCAAAGGATAATGTATGTGGAAGCAACCCAGGTATTGAACTTTTCCCATTAAGGCCACACTATGGATGACCTTTGATGGTTTTAATAATGAGAGGTCTGAACTGCAAAAAAAGTAAATACTTGGTGGCCTCCACATATATTATCATATATTTTAATAATAGCCTACCAACAAGGGTGTATTGATGGTGCAAAGTGGGTTGGTTGTGGGGATTTGTCATTCAAAAGAAAAAGGGAATAATAACCTAATGTTATAAATAAAAGGATGCATGATATCTTACACATTAACAATCCATTCAGGAAAACTTCATCATGTTTCCTTCAATGTTTAATTTTTTTTATTTTAATTGCTTGGCATGCTAGAGATATAACATAACATGAATTGACCATATGCAAGTAAACGAGTCTAAACAAAACAAATAGCAACAACTTACAATGGACATAGGGGGTACATTTTGGAATAATAAATACCTTTTGCATTGTTTGGAGAGCCGTGATGGGGACATATTTCCTCTTTGCCCCATCCAGATTCATAGGTCCATGTATTTTGAATGATAACTGGCTCCTTGGTGAAGTTATCACCCGGTAAAACCACATTGTAATGCAGAATCACAGGTGGTTCTGGCTCGTCTTTGCCTTCTAACCCCACAAATTCTATTTGAAAACCATCTTGATTCCCATCAGGAATAGCAATAAGTGTAATGGAAGAATCCTCAACAAGCCCACATGGTATGCCAAGAATAACAGAGTCATTGCTAGGCAACAACTCACTACCATTCACAGCACTAACCGAAAAACTACAATTTTTCTCCACCTTATTACGATCAAATTTGGAGGCTCGGGTCTCATCAATTTTAGATTTCAGTTCTTTCCATGCCACAGCAGCTTCTTTAATTCCCTGAGTGGTTTCGGGCAAAGAATCTGATCTAGAAAGTAAAACACGCATTTGCCCCCATGCCAACAGCGGCCTTGCTTCCTTATCTTTAGGCATGTGACTCGAGTTAAATAGATAATCAAGCCCATCAACATTAACTAGGTGTGGCCTTGTAGTAAGAGTTTGTAAGTTTTCTCCTATTGTATCTACTGATTTACTAATATTGGAAACTTGTTCATCTGGATGGAAGAATTGATATGAAGATTGCTTTTGTGGTTGTTTTTGGATAAAGCTATAACTAACAAGCAAAATAAAAGTAAGCCCTGTGATTAATACACCCCCGGTCCACTTCTTCATCCCCTAATTGCTTCATAAATCAAAAGATAAACCAAAAGTAGTAATGAATCACATCAACGGAGGAGTAACTCTAACAGGTCATCTTGTTTCCACCAATTTGCTTCTTTTGACAGAAGGAATCCAAAGTTTTTCTGGCAATTAGTGAAAAAGACACTGATTAACATACCCTAAATACACAAATTGGCAAAACAACCTACAGTGCTATGGGAAAATTACTGAAGAAAATGCAGCAGCATAAGAATCAAGACCCGCAGTAGTTTCTTGTAAAATGTAGAAGATGAAAATAATGAAATGGAATTACCTGCTAGTTGATCCTTAGATCTAAGTTTGGTTTTTATGAAAGGAGCATTAGGCTTCAAATGAATATGTCAACTTAAACTTTGAAAGAGGATCAGGTTCAACCTGCTGCTAGTGCTTGCTACTTACTCTTCCTCTCTCATAGTCTCATGTCTCCAGACAGTGAGCAATTGTAGATCCTCTCTTCTGTCTTATAATTAATTATTATTATTACTCTTTCAACCTCCCACTTTTCATCTTCTCAGTCTCGGTCCTCTCTTTGCTCGATTAGATATGGTGATGACCTGAGTAGGATTTGTAACTTAAGAGCATTCACAACCCGTTTGGTATATGCACGTGAGTGTAATCTTTAAATTATATAAAATGGTTATAGTTAGTTGTGAGTTGTTACGAGTGGATGAGAGAGAAATGTTACTGTTCAGTTTGTAAATTTAAGAAATTACTGTTCAAACCTTATAAGTTTTTTAATATTTTCAAAAGTTGTTAGTGAGTATAAAAGAGAGAAAATATAATGATGAAGATATAAAAAATATTATTTAATTATAAGGATGAGAGAAAAAATTATGTTTTTAATGTATTACATGGATAAAGATAAAGAATGGTGTATGAATGCTCTAACCCGCACTCACGGAGAATACAAAAACTTGAGACATCTGAGATGAGTATAGAATCAGATAATTGGCTACAGGAATAAATTGTTTATATCTGATTATCACTGACAGATAAAGACTCGAAACATAATTTGAGTCGAATATCGAATACACTTTTCTAATCAGAAATGAAGTTGGATTACCCATTCTTGTCCCGTTTTCATCCTTGGATGGGAGGGACTCGTCTTCCCTCTAACATTGACAAATCACACTATGCATCTAACTCACATACACCTTAGGAAGCACGGGTGTCTCTATAGTGTTAAAAAATACGTCATCACTTAAGGAAATCATTTAAAAACAATGATAAATTAGTAGTATATAAATATGTTGTTATTTGATTGTTTCCTATAAGATATTTCGTTGGTTTACTATATTCAAAAATCTATACATGAAATTTTAATGAAATTGAAAAAAAAAACGTACTCAAAAGTAATCTCTATGAAACTTGCGAGACATCTATTTGTGTTAGGGGCTGAATATGTAGCTGATTAAAATATTATCTTACCGTCTTATGTATAAATCATCAATAATACACAACATATAGCGAGCTTGATGGAACCCGTTAAGTTGGGTATAGAATTATAAATCAAGAAGAATAGTAGATATCTTATAAAAGCATCAATTACATTTCAAGATGAAAGTTATCCTATGAATCCTATATTTATGTATGTTCGAAATGCGAATCATAGTATTTATTCTTATGAAAACGGTAACAAAGAGATATTATTTCTCGACATATGTACAAATGAAAGTTTAATACCTTGGCAAAAGAGCCTAAATTTTGATTTTTCGTAGATTCGCCTATTATTTAATATATGTATTTAACAATAATTTTTAATACGTACATATTTTATTCTTACTTTTTCAACCCTTTACTTGACTTGACCGGTCTTAAGCTTAAGCTAACTCTTTTCTGACTAGAAGTAACTCTAGAATAGCTCCTTAGTTGATTTACATGTTAGTCATTTATTTTTATATTCCAAATTTATACATGATATAAATAAAATCCAATTGACTTTAGTGGTCAAGTCACCCAACTTAAAAGTCTAAATCAAACGAGAGCAAAAATCATATTCTAACAACACTAATATTTTTTCCTAGCAGTTATTTCAATTTTACTATGGCTCTTCTTGTGTCTCTCTCATTCTTATGCCTTACTAAATTAGTATGCATATATTTAAATGCTTAACTCATTTCATTTGTATTTATCATAATATATTTTTGTTATCGACCTATATTGAGCAAACCTATTTGAAAAATGCCCATAAACTTTTATTTGGTTTACAACCTCTAAAATTATCAAACCATCCTTGTCTTCCAGACAAGAAGGGCTCTCCAAACTTACTCACCTTTAAAAAAAACTAGTTTAGAATGACATAGCCATGAAGCATAGGCTAATAAGACCTTAATTCTACCCACTCACATATTAAAAAAACCTTGGCCTCACTAACGCAAGAGAATAGTAATGACGACCTAGATATCACTAGCATAATCTTAGTCGCAGAAATGGACACTCATATGTTGTAGCTCGATAATTGATGCATATAGAATGACAACAAAGATGTATCAGAATAAGTTATAGTCAAAGCTAATGGATAAACATCGACTTAGAAAAAAGGAAGTTGACAATAGTCACTATTAACAGGTCACCTCTTTTACACTAACTAAAGTCAATAAGTTACACCAAAAAAGAAACACTACACTCTATATGTAGGAGAATATATAACCCTAGAAGGACTTCCAAGTAGGTGACATGGTGCTTATGAATACCTTCCACAAGACCATCAACCCAAACGAAGAGAAATTGACACCTAACTGGAAAGGATTATATCTAATAGATTTTGAAGCTACTAAAGATGCATATTGGCTAGCCATTATAGATGGAGAGATCCTCCTAATATCCTTGAATGCTACTCATCTTAAAGCATATTACATATAAGTCCAGATTCATAATTTATCCTAGATTGGTATGTTTCCTAGCCTTGCATATGTAACATCCGTCATTTTTTGAGATAAAACCCAAACCCGAAATCATTTTGAGATTTTGTGATTAAACTATTAAATAATTTTAACAGATCAAATACATTAAATGTGCAATTATTTATTATGAACTATTCATAATCTAAACAGCTTGTAAAAAAAACTTATTGATTTAGAAGTAAATCTTTTCATAAGGTTATAACGATTTATTAATTAGTTTACGATAAATAACTAAAGGGAAAATTTTTATAAAAATTTATTTAGTTATAAAATGACTTCTAATAAACTCATAAAGTTTTATTAGTAGTTACGAATTACTATTGTTGAAAATAAATAACAAAATTATAAAGTTTGCAAGTTTTATGAAAGCTAAAAAAAGATTAATAAATAATTAAGCTAATCAATTATTTAAATTTGTTTTTATAAGTAAAGGGTTTATATTGTAATTTCTGAAACTTAATATAAAAACTTCTAGCATAAACTAATAAAGTTGGATACTTCAGGGACCAAAAATGAAAATTGTTATAACCCAACCCCCACCTTGTTTTTCCGGCTACACCTCCGGCTACCGGTCCGGTGGTGCTCCGGCAAGCCCGAAACCCCCCAAACCATTAGGTTCAACCAAATTAAACCATCCTAAACCCCTCGTGAACCTATCTCGAACCTAACCATCGGTTGAATTGCGATTCACTCGATCTTTAACTCATGAAAACAAAACCGAAGAAACATATTCAAAAACCATAACCGATTTCGACTCAATTAGGGTTGAATGATCATAATTATCAAACCATAACGTTTTTATGATTACTGCGACCGTAACATCTAAATCAATTGAACATATAACGGCTTAATTTTTATAAATTCGAGTTGAAACATATGAATTAAACTATGAAGCCGTTTGAGCAGATACCAAACACATTACACCTGTTTAAATGAGGGAAAACTTCAGAATCGATCCATTAAAGCTTTTTGTATTATCAATCGTACAAAACAAAACACACAAGTAACCATTCGAGCAACACCATTTTATCGACCTGCAACTCATTCGAGGCCCATGATCAACGCAACAATAATCACAATCGTTTAAGGGGTTTCGAATATCACAACTCTTAGAAGCTTCACTCGAGGTTAATTGGTTTATCATCGTCATTTTCATCTCGATCTGAATTCAATTAAGTCGCGACTGCCCCTATTTCCTCCATCATCGACATATATCAAAATCGGGTAATTAAACACATCTCTATACTCGATTTTATCTAGGGAATAAAAGCCCTAATGTTAATTTGATTAACCTACACAAATTGTTGTTCAATTGGGTTAAAATCAAATCTAGGGTTCATGTGGAGTTAGGGGGTTTCTTTGATTAATGGTTTTAAAAATACCCGTTGGATTTATAACAGATCCAAAGCTTTGGCCTAGTGGTAAAGAAAATTACATATATGTGGGTGACCCAGGTTCGACTCTGGGCACTAACATATATTTTTAAAACATCTATTTTATTTTATTTTATTTATCAACTTTAAGAAAATTTATTAATTAACATGATGATAGCATTAAAAATTGTTTTGTTGATTTTAATTATTTTAGTAAGTATTTATTTATTTTTGAAAACTTTCAAAAGTTAAAATCTCATTTTCTTAAGGGTATAAATGTTATAACAAAAATTATGTATAAGTTTTGTACTTTATAGAAATCACCTTAAGACAAACCTAAGTCGTTTCAAATCAGTTTTAAAACAAGATTTATTAAATCATCTAAATAGTTAATTATTAAATTGTAGATCAAGTCATTCATTATTTAATTAGTTATTAATTAATTTCAAAGATTTTTTTTAAAAAAACCTTATAATTTTAAATTTACTTACTTTAAAGAATAGCAAGGGTTATAAAATATTATTAATCATTTTATGTAATTTAACTACAATAAATTTATTATGGCCCAAATCTAGGTTATATCAAAACCTTATAAACTTACATGTTAAATAACTACATATTCAAATGGTTATTTAAATAATTATTTAAATATTAACTATTCATCTATTCAATTAACCATAAATAGTTAATAAACTTATTCCTTATACTTTTATGTAAATTCTTGAAAGTTATAAAATGATATAATTTTCTATTATTATTTATTCTTATTTTAGGGTTTTGATATTATAAGACCTTTATAGAAAATCATTTAAAAGTATAAAACTTTATACAATGATTTTAAGTAATAAGTGTTCAATTAATTATTTTTATCAATTTTAAATAATGAATTATTTAATTGTTCCTTATCACACATTATACTTAATTTTTATTAAAAATCAATAAACTAAATTATTGAATCATTCATTATCGTTCTTAATCTTAATTGATTTATTCCGTCTTTACTGAACCAAACTGATTGCCTTATTTTATTTTATTTGGATTAATTATTAAAAACCCCAAATTCTAAATGGAACCCTAGTTCATACTTACTCTTGAATCATATCTTTATTCTAATCTTAAGACACCAAATCTTAGGTTGAATCGTGAAGGAATCGTTGGAACCATCTTATTTTCTTATTATTTTCTTAGTACACCCTTCATCATGTGAGTTTTCCATGTGAGTATTTCTATACCCTTTTTCATATTTTCACACTTTGGGGTGAAACATGTTACTTTATAACCTTTGCACTTGTAAACGTTTGATTCTTGTAAACTTATGGCATTACACCTGTGTGTTGTGGTTAGTTGAACTTTGTGGCTACCATGTAATGTCAAATATATGTACAATCATTAACTATTGCTAGCGTAGTGAAGTCATAGATCTATGGGCCAGACAAGCCTGCTTGGTTGATCCAAGTACACTTAGCTAATCGTATATACTTTTAAACGTTTGAGACTTGTAAAACTTTGTTGAGGTTTGATTGTGCATTCTGTCTTGCATCCCTAGTTTACTTTGTTTTCTAACTTACAACATGAATTGCCATCTTTTATATACTTATGTATTACAAACTATGGAAATCTCACCAACTTTCAAAGTTGACCTTTATTTTTAACATGTTTCAGGTTTGCTACTTGTGAATTCTCTTCGTGCTCATATAAGACTTGGACCTAGTTTAACTTACCATGTTATTTTTTTTGTTCGATGCTATTGTATTGTATGAACTTATTTGTCTTGTAATGTTTTACTAAATAATGATATTTAATAATATTTCAACTTAAGTAGTTCCATGTGCTATGAGCAATCGTCTCCCATTCGTCCGCCCCGATGATTCCGCCGTCGGTCGGGGTGTGACAGATTGGTATCAGAGCCATGGTTATAGGGATTTAGATTATTAAAAATGGAATGACCTAGACTATAACTAAGTACCCTTACACACGAGTCCTCTCATGTACTTTATATGCTTACATAGGATTTTATGTGCCTTATGTGTTTATACTTGATTATGTGATTATATGCCTTATGTGTTTATGCTTATACCTTGAATCTTATCAATGCACACACGAACCTTAAATCATATACTAAGGCATTATATGCCTGAATCTAATGGTTTTTCAAAATATGCTTTTGAATCGTTATTCGTGGTTTTCAAGTCTCGTCAAAGTCTATGTCCTATAACTTGAAACATGTAATGCTGGAAGAATGGGATGCTTGTATCTCGAGGTGTTCTGTCTAGGCAAGGTATTCATATAAATCCAAATCAACTGATGGATCCATTACCTTACCTAGGAACCCTTGGGGTGAGTGTCCGCTTATAGGTACACATGATTTCATTAAGGTTGTAGTTGACCTAATACTTTGATAAGTCAACGTAATGTTTTGGGTCTGTAAACTGAACGTTACACTCGAAACATCTTGTTATTTTGAATTGTTTTTTTATTGATTTTATTCCTCTGGATTCTAAAACTCATTATCCCATTTCTCTTAATAACCCATAAAAACCTTTCTAAACGCTTTTCCCTCAAACTGCTCTTATCCTGAAAACCTATTACAACGACGCTCTCAATTCTAAATTGAATCCGTAATCATAACAAACAAGATTCTCGTATCAACTTTAAGCTAATAAAACTTTGAACCTCAATGACATAATTAAGAAAGAATCGAACATGCAGAACCCCGTAAAAGTTGTTTCATTGAGAAGCCCTTATGAATTCCTTATCTCATTTAAAAGCATCTTGAACCTATCCCCAAGCCTTGTATCACACTAATACTTAGTGTTTCATTCATGATAAAACCTTCCTAACCGTCTTAAACCGCTTGAAATATAAAAGCCTATTAATTGAAATTTTAAATTTATAATCTTGTACCCTTTTCCAAGAAACACATGAAATCATGTTATATAAAATTTAATAAATTTAAGCATAGTAAAACATTATAACTAAACTCATTGAATTTAAACGTTCCAAGTCTCACTTGCGAACGTGACATGGAATCCAAGTCTCCCCATATCCTTGAAATTAGTCTACTTGTGATCAAATTCAGGACGAAATTTCTTAAAGTAGGGGAGACTGTAACATCCGCCATTTTCTGAGATAAAACCCAAACCCGAAACCATTTTGAAATTTTGTGATTAAACTATTAAATAATTTTAATAAAACAAATACACTAAATGTGCAATTTATTATTATGAACTATTCATAATCTAAACAGCTTGTAAAAAAACTTATTGATTTATAAGTAAATCTTTTCATAAGGTTATAACGATTTATTAATTAGTTTACGATAAATAACTAAAGGGAAAATTTTTATAAAAATTTATTTAGTTATAAAATAACTTCTAATAAACTCATAAAGTTTTATTAGTAGTTACGAATTACTATTGTTGAAAATAAATAACTAAATTATAAAGTTTGCAAGTTTTATGAAAGCTATAAAAAAGATTAATAAATAATTAAGTTAATCAATTATTTAAATTTGTTTTTATAAGTAAAGGGTTTATATTGTAATTTTTGAAACTTAATATAAAAGTTTCTAGCATAAACTAATAAAGTTGGATACTTCAGGAACCAAAAATGAAAATTGTTATAACCCAACCCCCACCTTGTTTTTCCGGCTACACCTTCGGCTACCGGTCCGGTGGTGCTCCGGCAAGCCCGAAACCCCCCAAACCATTGGGTTCAACCAAATTAAACCATCCTAAACCCCTCGTGAACCTATCTCGAACCTAACCATCGGTTGAATTACGATTCACTCGATCTTTAACTCATGAAAACGAAACCGAAGAAACATATTCAAAAACCATTACCGATTTCGACTCAATTAGGGTTGAATGATCATAATTATCAAACCATAACGTTTCTATGATTACTGCGACCGTAACATCTAAATCAATTGAACATATAACGGCTTAATTTTTATAAATTCGAGTTGAAACATATGAATTAAACTATGAAGCCGTTTGAGCAGATACCAAACACATTACACCTATTTAAATGAGGGAAAACTTCAGAATCGATCCATTAAAGCTTTTTGTATTATCAATCGTACAAAACAAAACACACAAGTAACCATTCGAGCAACACCATTTTATCGACCTGCAACTCATTCGAGGCCCATGATCAAAGCAACAATAATCACAATCGTTTAAGGGGTTTCGAATATCACAACTCTTAGAAGCTTCACTCGAGGTTAATTGGTTTATCATCGTCATTTCATCTCGATCTGAATTCAACTAAGTCGTGACTGCCCCTATCTCCTCCATCATCGACATATATCAAAATTGGGTAATTAAACACATCTCTATACTCGATTTTATCTAGGGAATAAAAGCCCTAATGTTAATTTGATTAACATACACAAATTGTTTTTCAATTGGGTTAAAATCAAATCTAGGGTTCATGTGAAATCAGGGGGTTTCTTTGATTAATGGTTTTAAAATTATCCGTTGGATTTATTACAGATCCAAAGCTTTGGCCTAATGGTAAGGAACATTACATATATGTGGGTGACCCAGGTTTGACCCTGGGCACTAACATATATTTTTAAAACATTTATTTTATTTTATTTTATTTATCAACTTTAAGAAAATTATTAATTAACATAATGATAGCATTAAAATTTATTTTGTTGATTTTAATTATTTTAGTAAGTATTTATTTATTTCTGAAAACTTTTAAAAGTTAAAATCTCATTTTCTTAAGGGTATAAATGTTATAACAAAAATTATTTATAAGTTTTGTACTCTATAGAAATCACCTTAAGACAAACCTAAGTCGTTTCAAATCAATTTTAAAACAAGATTTACTAAATCATCTAAATAGTTATTTATTAAATGGTAGATCAAGTCATTCATTATTTAATTAGTTATTAAATTAATTTCAAAGATTTTTTTAAAAAAAAACCTTATAATTTTAAATTTACTTACTTTAAAGAATAGCAAGGGTTATAAAAATATTATTAATAGTTTTATGTAATTTAACTACAATAAATTTATTATGGCCCAAATCTAGGTTATATCAAAACCTCATAAACTTACATGTTAAATAACTACGTATTCAAATAGTTATTTAAATAATTATTTAAATATTAACTATTCATCTATTCAATTAACCATAAATAGTTAATAAACTTATTCCTTATACTTTTATGTAAATTCTTGAAAGTTATAAAACGACATAATTTTCTATTATTATTTATTTTTATTTTAGGGTTTTGATATTATAAGACCTTTATAGAAAATCATTTAAAAGTATAAAACTTTATACAATAATTTTAAGTAATAAGTGTTCAATTAATTATTTTTATCAAATTTTAAATAATCAATTATTTAATTATTCCTTGTCACACATTATACTTAATTTTTATTAAAAATCAATAAACTAAATTATTGAATCATTGTGTGCATCAAAATCAGTAAGCCATACTTAAAAATTAAAAATCATACTAGCCTCAAAATCAGTTAAAAACCAGTAAAAGAAGGGTTTTAGAACTCACCTTTGCAGCTCCTGAGTATGGCTTCTTCCAAACTCGTTTGAAATTGAGTTCAACCGCCTAGAAACCCACTAAAAACATACCCAAAAACATACAAACACACATAAGCATAAACCCGAGGATATGACCATTTAAGAACATCATAAACATATGAACTCTTACCTTGAATTTGCATTTTTCTTGTTCTTCCTTCTAAAACTGAGAGTTTTCTGCTCTTGCTACTTTCTCTCTCTAAAAAACAAAGATTATGAGTGAAGAGAGGGTGATGGGTGGCCATCACTTTTATTCTCCAACTTTTCAAAGATTTTGTCCTTTTGTCACTTTTAACCCCTAGACTTGGGTTTTATTTCTTTTCCTTCTTTATCCTTCACTTTATTCTTCTTTCTTTGTCTTCAAAAAAAATAATCGGGCGTTACACGAAGAAGCTATGGATGTTGTTGATCATCTGGTTGATGAAGAGCTTAGAGCTACGAACTCAGTATCTCCAGTCACCGAAGGGTCTGACTCAGCTTTGATGGTTGATTCATCTGATTCCTCACAGGTAAGTTCTAAAGACCAATTATTTGAAAAACATCCTTGTACTGAATGTGACAAATTTAGGGAAAGCATTGATTTAAAATTTGCTAGGTTATTAGAACATAATGATAATCTAGTAAATGATTTACAACTCTGCACTGAAGCAAATCGTGTTTTAAAACAAAATGAGTGCAGCTTCAAAGAAAAAATAGAACTTTTAGGGAAACAACTAAGGGAAACCGAGGTTGTTGCCTTAAATCAATCAAATAACATCAAGTTTTATCTAAATTCTTTGGAGGAAACTAAAAAGGAAAAAGTAGTTTTGGAAGTCGAGGTTGAATCATTAAAATAAAAACTGTACATTTTGGCTAGTTCTTCTCACATATTTCAAAACTTAGTAAAAGAACAAAATAACAGGGAAGGTCTGGGGTATAAGGTTGTAGCGCCACCACATGCAATCCTTTTGAAAACTAAATATAGATCAATCAATAATAACCTAGTAAAGGATCATATGGTGTCAATTTCTCTGGTTAGTGATCCCATTCTACGAATAAACCTGTGAAATCAGTCACTAAACAGAAGGATTCGACTTTGAAATCAAAAGAAAAGATGCCTGTTGAAAATTTGGACGATAGAATTGAGAAGGTTAATTTAGGGTCAAGTTCACAAACGTCTATTTCAGAACCCAAAATTACTAATCCAATAAACCATAAACGTGTAAATCATCAAAGTCCAAATAAAATGAATTGAAAGATGTTCAGATGTTAAAACAATTAATTTTGTTAAGGAAGGTGAAACATCTAAAAGAGAAGTGAAACAATCCAACCAGACACATTTCAAACCCCTACCAAACTTAACCCCACATCAAAATTTTCCTAAATCTGTAGAAGGGAGATCATGCTATAGTTGTGAAAAACGAGGACATATCTCTCCTAATTGTCCTTATTATCAGACACCTAAAAAGAAAATTGAACTTTTTGATGAAAACCTAAGATTTTCTAAAATTAGATCTAATACTCCACCTAAGAGTATTAGTGAACCTAAAGTTCAAACCATAAGCTAGACGTCTGTTTACCACAAACATGCCTTACACAAAACTGGTTTATGGAAGGAAAAATCTAGTATTGTGTCTGATAGTGAGGAAAAGAAGAAGAAAGATATGCCCTCATCCTCTAAAGGACAATGGGTTGAATTCATGATGTGTGATTCCTCTAGGATATCCAAGCCAGTTAAGGCTTGGATTCCAAACATGAACTAATCAATTACTTTCTATGTGTAGGGTGTCCGCTACAGCGCTATCACTAATGCCTGGATTATTGATAGTCGGTCGTCCAGGCACATGACCGGAAATTTGTCTCTCCTTTTCAACATCAAGCAAATAAAGGGGGACACGTATCATTCGCCGGGAATAAAGGAGGTTACATCACCGCTCAAGGCTAACTGGGAAATGAGAAAGTGAAGTTTGACAAGGTCAACTACATTCAACAACTACAAAACAACTTGCTTTCTGTCTCCCAGATCTGTGATAAAGGATTCAAAGTTGTGTTTGACAACAAGAAGTGCTACATGTTAAAGAAGGACTATGTTATCGAGCAGGATAAAGTTCTAATGTCAGCTTCAAGATATAACGATCTGTATGTCTTAGATCTATCAAAAGGCTCCACAACTGAGTCCATTGTCCAATGCTTCTTGTCAAAGGCAACAGAGAGGGATTCAATCTCCTGGCATAGGAGAATGGGACATATTAATCCCTAGAAGATGAATCATCTGGTTCAGAATGATCTAGTGAATGGAGTTACCATCAAGAATTTCTAGCTCCCAGATTTCTGTATAGCATGTAAGAAAGGGAAACAAACCAAGAAGTCTCACAAGGCAAAGAAAGTTAATTCTATTGATATTCCTCTCGAGCTTCTACACATGGATCTGTTTGGCCCAGTCAGCACAAAGAGCATTGCTATAGATCTGTATTGCTTTGTAGTAACTGATGACTACTCAAGATTCTCCTGGGTGATGTTTATGAAAGCCAAGTCAGAGACATTTGATTCATTCAAGGACCTAGTCATTACATTGGAATCACTCTACAAGCTGAAGGTAAGAAAGATTTGATCAGACAATAGAACAGAGTTCAAGAATCAGTGGATGGAGGCGTTCTGTTGAGAGAAAGGAATTGTTCATCAATTTACTTCTACCTACACTCCATAGATGAATGGGATTGCTGAAAGAAAGAATTGGAGCTTGATAGAGACAGCCATGACATTTTAGTCGACTCTAAACTGCCTATTCAAT
The DNA here is from genome assembly GCA_025506515.1 of Flaveria trinervia. Classification (NCBI taxonomy): domain Eukaryota; kingdom Viridiplantae; phylum Streptophyta; class Magnoliopsida; order Asterales; family Asteraceae; genus Flaveria; species Flaveria trinervia. Next base: position 108,499 of record JACCIX010001272.1, read on the forward strand.
TCTAGAATGAGGTAGTGGCTAACGCATACTACACTCTCAATCGAGTCTTAGTGGTCAAATGTCATAGGAAAACATGTTATGAACTACTCTACCGATGTAAACCCAACTTGGAGTATCTAGAACCATTTGGCCCACCATGCATGCTGTTAAAGAAGACTCAGACTGGGAAGTTCTGTGAGAAGGCCAAAGAAGGTATCTTTCTCGGATACAGTATACCAGACAAGAGAGATTATAACAACTCAACGGGTCAGGTAGAAGTGTGGTGCAATGTTGATGTCCAAAGATACACCACCCTCTGCTAGAAAAGGACCTTCCTTCTTCTTTGACTATGATGGATTTTTTAAGTCATTCAATCTACTTTCTTCTCATCCTGATGATGAGTTAACTGCTATAAGGATGTACGATGTTCTGAACACTCCTCCACCAGACTCGACTTCATCGGCTCCATTAGATGATACTTCTAGCCCTACAGGGGAGAGCTTGAGGTAAGTGATTCTTCCTCTGATGATGAAGCAGTTGAGACTACAAATGTGGACCAGGAGGAACAAGTTCCCACTAATGAAAGTACACAAGCATCTGATATTAATGCCACTGACACTTCTGAACCTCATACTCCAACAACCACAGAAACTGAACTAGGGATTCCAAATCTGGATAATGAGGTAGTTGTTCCCACCACTCCCGGAACTCGTGTTAATGTGAATCATCCCCTGGATAATGAAATTGGGGATATTCTATCAGGAGTTCAGACACGAAATCAGCTATACTCGGCTGATTATGCCTAAGTCATGGAAAAAGGATATCTACATGATGGTGCTTATCGATGTTTTGTTTCTCAATTTGAGCCAAAATATGTAAGTGAAGCCTTAAATGATGAGGCATGGGTAAGTACAATGCAAGAGGAACTCCTTCAGTTAAGAAGTTAGGAGTATGGACTCTTTTGGACAGACCCAAAGGTGCTAAGGTGATTGGCACTAAATGGGTTCTTAAGTGCAAGAAAGATGACCAAGGGGTCATAATCAGGAATAAGGCTTGACTTGTTGTTCAAGGGTTTAGACTAGTTAAGGGCATTGACTACAACGAAGTGTTCGCACATGTGGCAAGGATGGAAGCAATACGTATATTCTTAGCCTATGCATCCTACATGAAAATCAAAGTTTATCAATTGGATGTGAAAAGTGCATTCCTTCATGGTGAAATCCGAAAAAACAGTGTACGTTAGTCAACCCGAAGGATTTGAGGATCCTTATCATCGGGATAGAGTTTATAAACTGGACAAGGCTCTTTACGGGCTTCATCAAGCCCCTCGAGCTTGGTATGAGAAACTCTCTACTCATATGGTGAAACATGGTTTTCCCAGAGGGGTTATTGACTACACGCTGTTCATCAAGAAAAGGATGGTGATTTACTACCGGTACAGATATATTTGGATGACATCATCTTCGGCTCCAAAAATGAAGCTTTGTGGAAGGAATTCGAATCTGTGATGAAAGTTGAGTTCGTGATGAGTGCTATGGGAGAGATGAAGTTTTTTCTTGGGTTATAGGTGGATCAGACACCAAATGGAATTTTCCTACATTAGTCTAAATATGTAGGGGATATCCTCAGTCGGTTCGACATGGAGAATGCAACGGCTGCTGGAACTCCACTTGCCATGAACCACGATGTGGTCCCGACAAAAATGGTGATCTGGTAGATGCCACTATGTATAGAGGAATGATTGGATCTCTAATGTACTCACAGCCTCTCATCCTGATATATGTATGCCACGTGTCTCTATTCCAGATATCAGGGTAAAGCGAAATTAAATCATCTAATTGGGGTTAAAAGGATCTTTATCTGAAGGGTACTTGCAGGATCGGTGTTTGTCACTTAAACACAAATGTTTTCTCTCAAACTCACCTAGAATCGCACTCGGGTAAGAATCAAGAAAAGTTGATCATAATATGAAAAGTAACTAAGAACACAGAAAGATAATTTCAAGATACTTTTATATATTGATTCTCAACTCATAATACAAAATGATTCTTACAAGCAGATTTCTCTACCCTTTATGAATTACAAGGAGAACCTGTATATAATACTATCTACAGCAGGATATACTTTGATACCAGCTGGGATCCTATACCTAAAGTCTATACTACAAGACTAAAGATTAAGGTATCTCGGATAAAGTCTTATCTGAGATTAGGTAGTCAGGACATGTCCCTGACTTACCTTTTGTCACCAACTAAAGATGGTAACGGTACTATCATGAAAAGGTAAACAGTGGAATAAAGTATGGTCAACAACATGGTTCTTTAGGAAGAAGCCATGCTGTATCAGAAGTCTGCAGCAGAGTGTCAGAGACCATACTTGTGTCTACTGGCCGTAGCAGTGTCTTCCAAAGGTTAAATGGCTTCGGAAGAGTAAGTTCTTCCAAAGTCATTTATACTTCGGAAGAGGCTGCTTCTTCCAAGACTTGGAGACTTCTTCATCATACTTCAGAAGTGGTCTTCACTTTATTTTCTAAATCTTGAACTTCGGAAGTATGCATTTGTCTTCGGAAGTAGAGTTTTGTCTTCGGAAGCTGGACTTTTCCTTTGTCTTCGGAAGAACTCTACAACCTTCGGAAGTTCCATGAAGAGCTTCAGAAGCCTTTTGCATGCAACATCAAAATAACTTAAGTGATGTAGTTTTGGTTGCATTAGCCTTCTTCTTGATCCAACAAACTCCCCCTAGGCTGAGGCTACCAAAACTTCACTTACCTCGACTTCTCAAAACTTTCAGCACCAAGGAGAGCAAATATTTGTCTGTCTCCTTGTTTTCCCTGATGTGGTGCTGAGAAGTTTGTATAGATCCTTGGTAGACAGGAGATCCAGTCTGTCACCTTGGATAACATGTACCCTTTGTTGTTGCCCTCCGAAAAGAGTTAGTTGATGGGAGCTATAATCATATTCCCATCAAACTATAGGTTCCAATTCAGGACCTTCCACCATTTGTAGAAAGGCAGGACCTTTGGTGCTAGATCTTTCCTTGTCTTCCTATCTTTTCAACTTCAACTCTTCTTCAATCTTTGCTTTTGCAGTTAGCTCAGCCAAATGAAGACTACCGAGATGATTTCTGACCAGTGCAGCAGTTTCAGAGTTGGAGGGGTTGGAGAATGGTTTCTCTGCTAACTCAGCAATGTCAAATCTGCTAGAGTGTAACAGAGAGGTAGCATTGAGTCTGTTGACTTCACCATTCTCTCTTTCCACAACAAAGTTGTGAGAAGGTTCATCGAACCTCCACTGGATTATCTTCCTTCTAGGCACAAGAGGCTGACTTGGAATCTTGTCCTCTTTTCTTGTATCCAGCAGAGTCACCAGTTTTCTTCTGAGCTTCTTTTCTTCCTCATTTAAAGAGTCTGAATTGAGGCCTAAAAGTCTTGCAGCCTGGTCCAAAGTTCCTCTAGGAAAATCAAGGAATCTGTTTCTTGTGAGGGAACTTGAAGATCCATCTACATAGGTAATGTTGACAGAGTCTTCTACACAAGAAACTTTGCTCAAAGTGGTGCAGTTAGTGAGCTTCATCTTGACTGCCTTAAACTCCTCAAGGGAGAGATGTTGAGAAGGCTAAAGGGATGGTTTGGATGGTGATTGGGTAGGTTTAGGTTCAGAGGTTCTGGCTAGTGTTTTGGGTTGGATGATGGGAAGTTTAGGAGGTTGAGGTGACGGAGAAGTAGAGGGTAGTGATGTAGGTTCAAGGGTGAAGGGTTCAGGTTTAATAGTGATTGGTGAGGATGAGGGTTCAAGTTGTGGTTGGGTAGAAGCAGTGAAGATCATCCCTTTTACCCTTCTGTACATCTCTTTCCTTTTCCCCAACCGGATGTCAGCCTTAATTTCACTGACAATCCGTTGGAGTGTCCTATCCGACATAGGACCCACCTGCCTACTGGAGAAGCCATGAGCCCGGAGATAGTCCTTCATCCAGGCTTTCTCAGTAAGCTTCTTGGAGGCAGTGACCCTAGCCTCTTCTTCTTTCTTCTTCTTCTCTCTTTCCTTTTCTTTAGCAGCCTTTTTCCTTTCTTTCTCTATTTGACCCTGCTCTTTGTTGAAGAGCCAGAGGATCGTGTCATCGTTGTGTGGAGAGAGTTCTTGAAGTTCAAAACCTTTGGAGAGTAGGAAGTTTATCCTGTCTCTCCTCAGCTGCAATTCATCATCCTTCTGTTTCTTTTCCTTTTCCTCTAAGGCCAACCTGGCTTCTTCTTCAAACTTCAGCCTGGTTGCCTTCTCCAGATCCACCAACTCCTCTAATGGTAGCAGGAGTGTTTCTTCATTGGCAGCTCCCATTTCAATGAGTTGGTCAATGATCTGCTCTCTTCTTTTGTTGATGACAACCTCCTGATTGGAAGCAGCTGCTTTTGTGCTAGCAGCTAGCAACTTCTCAATCTGAAGTCTTCCTTTCTTCTTAAGTTTTTCAATCTTCTCTTCTTCCTAAATCTCTTCCGCATTCATCTTCCTTTTACCTTTATCCTTTGAAGATCCTGACTGTGGTGGTTCTTGGAGAGAAGTTTCTGATTGTGAGAGAGCCAGAGATGGAGTCTGTGATGGAGGTATAATCGGAAAGTCCTCGTTGCTCATTTCAGATGCCATTTCCAGGATAGCATCTGTGATGATCAGTTCCTCGGACATTTTAAACAGTCCTTCCGCAGCTTCCATTTCAGCTTTGGAAGATTCAGCTTGTTCTTCCGAGACTTTAACTTCAGCTTCGGAAGTTAGAGGAGATACAGATTCTGTCCCAACTGTTTCAGTTGCTGGGCCATCAGTTCCCATTTCCCCTTCGAATTGAATCTCAGGTTCCATGAAAACCTTAGGTTGACCAACTTCTTCCACAATGGTAGAAGGTGCAGTCAGCCTTTGAAGTTCTTCTGCTCCAAAGTAGATCATTGCAGCGTCATGACTTGGCTGCTCAAAGGAAGATCTTAACAGAAACTTGGTGAAGAGTCTGTAAAGATTATTAAGCATCCATGAATCAATCTGAAGAGTGACCTAAGGTGTTTCAAGCGCAGAAATGATGGGAGAGGAAGATGTTGAAGTGGAAGGCCGGCTCTGTGGTTCCTTGTGTGTTTGTCTTTGAACATTCTCCCCCTTTTTGGTAGCATCATCTTGAGAACTAGATGAGCTGGAGGAGGAAGTCAGGGAGACCTGTGACATCTCTAATTTTGTTAACTTAGAAGTTAACTTTGTTAAATCTTAAAAGGGCCTTTTATGCCATTTTGAAACTTTGGGGTTTGTTATACTTAATAATTAATTTGGTGATTAACAAATTAATATAATAATAAAACATTATAAGTGTTATAATGTTTGCTTATTATTATAAAATTTAAGGTGTTCATAAGCTTAAATAAAATAATAACTATTATTATTATTATAATAATGACACTGATAATAATATATTATTGATAATAATATTAATAACAATAATAATCATAATAATAAGATTAATAATAATAATCATATTAAAAGTAATCTTGTAAAAAATAGAAACAATATAAGTGTTATTATTTTAAAACTTGTATTTAACTAGCTTTAGCATAAAATAATAACATTTTAAAACTTCAGGGTCTAAAGTGTAAATTAGCTAAAACTAAAAACAAAACTTTAAGTTCTTGTTGTTAATTGTTGAAAACACAGGGACCATTTTGTGTAAAGTCTTTAAAAACCAAACCATTTTCCCCCTGTTTCCTCGTATTTCCGGCGAGAGGAGGCCGGCGCCTCCGACCGAACTCCGGCGATGCCAAAACGGCCCTTTTAGCCACGATTTTGACCCAAAAACCGTTTCGAATCATACGTGAACTTAATTCGAACCTTAATGCGGTTAATAATTGGGGTTTAAACGTCGAATGATACCCAATCGAGTGAGTAACTGTAGCATCATAAACCCATAACCGTTCGGGCATTAAATCTCAATAATAATCTAATTAATCGAACACGAACGATCATATACCTATTCCTAATCGAACTCAACACTCAATTTCACCTGAAACCAACGCAAGCATCACGTTCGATTATACACATTCATCGCGAACCGACTCTCATTCGAACTCTGCCATTGAGTCGTCATAAACCAAAATTGAAGTAGGGCTTTTGATCAAGGAGGTTACTAAAAGCTTTCTGCGCAATAAATTGAGTTATTATTCGTTTGTTTCTCATCAAACAGTATTGAGTTTGGCCGCAACCTGTTCATCATACAATCTGGTGCTCAACACTTTGATACGGTAATTGATTACACATACATGTTCGATTACAGTTGGGGAACAAAATCTCTAACATTAATTTGATTAACAACATCAATCTGATATTCAATTTTGGTTTATACCGATCTAGGGTTCTGGATTGGGGGAAATCCTTGGGATTTTATTTATATTCAATACAAACCGATGATAATCGTGGCTGTATGCCTTGGTTCACCGGTTCCATGTCCATCTCCCAACTTTGAGGTCCCGGGTTCGAACCCGGGTATCCTCATTATTTTTTTAGGTGCTTTTTCAGCCTATACAAAATATATAAAAATTCTAAAAATTCTAAAAATCTATTTTATAAATTCTAGTTATTTTAAAGGCTAACCAATTATTCTCTAAAAATTTAATTTTATAATAATCTAACATGTTATTCTATTTTGTTAAAACAAAGAATATAATTAGTTAAATATCTTGTTAAATAGAATTTAAATATTGTTTATTTTATAAAATCATTACATGCTCAAACATACAATTGGATTCTTTTCTGGTTTTAGCTTATTTTAATAAATAATAAAACATTGATCCAAATGCTTTTCCTTTTTAAAAAAAGCTTAATTATTTTCTTATGATCATTTAACTTTTATATATTTAAATGGTTTCTTTTAAAATAATTGAATAATTATTTACATAATATAGACTTGATACAATATTTAAAAATCATTTAAAATACTAATGGGCACAATAGTATTTTTATTCTATAAAGGTTTACTTTTATAATTGTGATAATGATATATTATTCTTAGAAAACTATAAAGAATTAATTACATATTGAACTCCAACTTTGTTATATTTAAATTCATTTCTAAAATATTTACATATATAATTCTTCTAATGAATTAAAAAATGTAAATAATTACTTTGTAAATTGTTACTTATCAAAAACCCCTTAAAACTAGTGAAACCCTAATCATTATTTGAACGTTAATCGTATTATTAATCTTCATCTTGTAATACATATTTAGGTGCCTTGTAATGAATACTTGGGATTACTTTGGATCATCCTTTAATCTTTATTTATCATCTTGTAATGCTTATATCAATGTGAGTATTTCCATACCCCTTTTTTTTATTTTCACACTTTGGGGTGAAACATGTTAACTTATACTATGGCACTTTTAAACTTATTGAGATTTGTAAACCTATGGCAATTCATCTTGTAAATTTGTGGTTAGTTGAACTTTCGTGGTTACCATGTTATGGCGTTATATATACAATCATTAACTATTGCTAGCCCAGCGAAGTCATAGATCTATGGGCCAGACAAGCCTGCTTTGGTTGATCCAAGTACACCTAGCTCATCGTATAATCTTGTAAACGTTTGAGACTTGTAAAACTTTGTCGAGGTTTGATTGTTGCATTGTTCATAACATCCCTAATCACTTTATTCTCCAACTTACGACTTGAATTGCCATCTTTTATATACTTATGTATTGAAACTGTGGAATGCTCACTAACATTTTTATGTTGACCTTTTATTTTTAACATGTTTTAGGAATACCTCAAGTATGTGTTCTACTCTTTGAAGCTTATCACATCTAGGATTGGACCTAGAGATAAAATGGATGAGCATGTTATTTGTAGCATTTGTACATGATGTATTCTTTGTTGAAATTTTTGCTTGTAATGTTACAATTAAATCTTATGATTAATATATTTGGATTTAATAAATAGCGTTATGTGGCTGTGAACAATTGAAACCCTCATATCTCGACGTTTCCGCCGTCAAGGTTGGGGTGTGACAAGACCTGAACAGGTACGTGCCTAACAGACCTCTCTGTCTATTTCTCAGCTAGTTGAGCCTTGAGATTGTCAATCTCAAGTTGCTGAGTGGCAGATCTTGCCTCTAAAGTCCTAACCTGAGATTCCAGATTTGAGACTTTAGAAAGAAGATCTTTAATGAGGAGTTGCATGCTTCCCTCATCTTCTTTCGAAGAATCACGGGGAGATGAGGTAACATACCTAGTATGTTCATCCCCACCACCAGATGTGGTTTCTTGGTACCCTGGTTTCCCATGCTCAATGATGTCTCTTTTAGAGTCATCAAAGGGCTCGGTTGCCGTAGATTCAGTCTGAGAAATGTTACCACTGTCCATAAGGTCCATTGAGGCACCTTCTGTAGTGGCAGCTGAATCTACATGAGTCCCCTCCACATCAGTGGGACTCACCTCAGTTGGTTGCTGATGGGGGCTAGAGATAAGAGATTTCTCCAGACTCTGTTGATCTTGGAGAGGGTGTTGTTGATTAACTTCCTTGCCATGGAGAGATGCTATCTCTTCATCAGTTTTGAATAAAAGGTCAGTGAAGGATAGGATGGTTAAACCTACTGATCCGGGACTTTGGTCAATGTCTACAGGCATTGAGCCTCTAGTGGGGCTGTCCCTTGTTGGCTGCTCAGGGGAGTATAGAGACTCACCGTGAGGGCTTTCAGCTTGGGTTGTGGGCTCATAGGTCTGAGACTGAGGAGACTCAGGACCCAAATTGAGGTCAATTATGAAGGATGGTTGGACCTCAGGCTGAGTGGGAGCCCTTTGTTCCACTCTAGCCTTTTTGGATAGAATAGGAGGAGCTTGTTCAATCAGAGTAGATTGAACAAGGGTTCGTTTGGGACGTCTTTGATAAGTGATGGTGATGGGTAGTGTTGGCATAGTGGGGGTAGTTGCTGGTGTGGGTTCATCACCTGTGGGATTTACAAGGACGTCACCAGGAGCCATTGGCTCAGTCATACCTGGAAGAAGTGCAGTATCTCTTCCTGTGAAGTTGGTGGACACTCTCTTCAAAGTTTTGAAGATATTCGGCCTCATCTGGGGAGCAGTCAGAGCAGCTGCACAGACAAGCGTGCTCTGGTCTAGCTCACATTTGATTATATGCTGGAGAAACCTGGGATACATGAAAAAGGTGTCTTTCTGAAGATTTCCCATGAGGTTAGTCAGCACAAATCTTGAATAGTTGAAGTGGAGGCCTTTTACCAACCCATGAACAAGGCACCCAAGTTCAAATGGAATTTGATCCCATCCGCCGGATTTATTCGACAAGCAGTGAAGGATCACGTGTATCAGGAACTTCCATTTGTACGAGAAGTTAAATTTGTAGACAGTTGACCTACTAACATCTCCTCCATATCCCATTTGGAGATAAGAATGATCCAAGTCTGCTTTGGGAAATTCCGTTGGAGCGCCATCATCATGAAGCTCTAAATGCTCCCTGATGAGCTGTTCAGTAATGACCAACTCCTGGCCACAAATACTCGAGAGAATGACACGGACCCCATTTAGGGTTTCAATCTGACCGTTTGCCCAAAATTCAGACATGTGGTTTGTGTAAATTGTGGGGTTAACAGTTAGAGCGGTGTAGTATGAAGATTGGGTTAGGAAGGAGATGATATCTGAGAAGTTAGCATCTCTGATGAATCAAGAAGTGCAGCTTGATTGTGCTGTGGTTGAAGGCCATTTGGAAAGGTGAATTGGAATGTTTTGAGCTGGGTAAAGATGAGAAGAAGAAATTTCTAGGGCTGTAAAGTTGCAAGTAAGAAATGAAAGTGAATAGTCGAGATTATTTAAAAGATTTTGGAGAGACGGTAATGGGGGTTAGGATAAGTGATGTGATGGTTTAGTGGATGAAATGACATGGCAGTAAGGTTAAACTCAGTTAATAATCCGACATCATTAACAAAATATTTGCTTTTAACAGTGTGGCCCAAGAAATTTACGTACACATAAGATCTCTCTCCGAGTGTAAACTTTGTTAGGACCTGGTATTTGAACGAAATACCTAGTGATTAGCATGTAAACTAGATCAAATAGTGCGGAATCCTATTTGATTGGCGATCCAATCAGTGAGAACACACGAAGAATCAATCAAGAATTGAATCTAACGTTAGAAATCGATTGGGAATCGATCTAATGTGTTCTGTGAACTTGGAGAAACGAATTGGGAGGCTTCTGGACGGCTAGGGTACGTCTGGAATCGTAATTACGAATGCTCTAGTTTTTCCACGAATTGGGTTGTATTTATAGGTTAGTATTGTTCATTCGTGAGACTGAACCATTAGTATGGTTCAGTCGTGCGATTGAACCATGCGGTTGATTCATCCGCACGACTGAGTGTTCAGTCGTGCGACTGAGCCAATCTTATGTTACAATCATACGACTGATCCAGTCTCCTGGTTCAGTCATGCGACTGAGTCATTCGTATGAAGTTATTCATGCGTATGGTCCATTCGCATGGGCCATTCGCATGAGAACTTCATTTTGTTAAGTTTGAATGTATTAATTAATATAACATTATGTGTAACAATTCAAACAAGCACAAACCTAATTAACCAATTCAACGTGGACTCATTAATGAAATATTAAACATTATAAATAACAAACAAACAATATCATTTCATTAATCATTCCAAGCATTACCTCAGAATCAGACAAACAAGATCTATTACATTCATATCATGATCTAGGGACATACATGTATCAACAAACTCCCCCTTGGACCTAGATCTCTCTAATCTCTTGTTTTCTGCATAACCTCCTTGTATTTCTTGTACTTCTCCTCTTTTGTGACTCCCGTGTGAATCTCAAACGCGAAGCAGAGTCGTATAACATTCTGGAACTGGAGGGCTTGTACAATATCTTGCGTATCATAGAACAATGGCCACTTGTATAGCGTATAGACATCATTATCCGACAAGTTAGTAAGCCACATCGGGTCGAATACCCTGATCGTATCCATTTTTCCCTCTTTGCTTAGGACTATGATCGCTTCAGCTGTTTGCCAATCGTAGTACCACCACTTAAAATGGGAGTGAAGTCCTGTGGCATTTCCCTGTGGGATTCTTGACATTGTGCGCGGAGGATTCCACTTCAACACTATCTTGGGCTTGCCAGTAATGGCATCAACCTCAGACCTTCTGATATACCTAGTAGGCTGTTGGGGTCTGAAGTTAACCCATCTGGTGTGGTACTCCTTCTTTAGGGCAGCCTCGAACCAGCCTGACATCTTCCTCGGTTCAGCATACAAAAGCTTTAGCTTAGCCAGCTGGTTGAGCTCAAAACCTGGTAGAGTCTTCAGATCATGTGGGAATATGAAGTACTCTATGCCCTGTTCTCTCTTAACCGCATAAGCATTAAGATCCTCAAAATACGCCCATGCTATGATCCTTCCTGACACCTTGTGATGTTTCTTGACTCTGTAGAGTTTGGTGTAGGCATCCTTCTTTGGTGCAGTACGTTGGGCTCTAACTTCTTCAAAACATGCAGCCCACTCAGCCTTTCGAATGTCGACATCATCATTTGAGGCTTGGGCTGTTCCTACTACTTTCTCTGTTTCTTGCTCCATCTTGTTCAACACCTCAAAAATATCGCTGACAAGGATTCACCCAGATTGGGGACCACATTACCCTCATTGTCAGCGTACTGAGGGTAATCCTCGGCAGTGACATCTTCGATCTCGACTTCATCAACATCGTTGAGCTCTTCATCACTAGTCGAATCGCATGTCGGAGCATCTTTCACTATCTCATCTGGATTTAGCTTGAAAATCTCTGCGAGTTGCTCGTTTGATAGGTCATGAATTATTTCCCCTTCTTCAGGGGTATAATTCGCTGACCTCCTAACAATCCCTTATAGATCAAGAATCATTGTTAGCTGAGTCTTGACCTGCTGAAGGGGAGCAACATCAAACTCATCTCTTTGGTAATTTGGATTTTTATCCTTATCATCGTCTCGTCACTTGGAGGAGCAGAAGTAGAAGCTGGTTGGTCTTGTCGGTTCTTTGACCTTTTCTCTTGACCTAAGCAGAGGCCGATGCAGCTGCATCCCCTCCTTCTGCTTCATCATCATCGTCCTTCTCCTCTGTCCTATCTCCTTCGGTTTCCTCATTCTCCTCTGTATCACCCTCATCATCCTCATCATCATCTTCATCATCATCATCTCCGTCCCCTACCTTGATCTTCAAGGGCTCCTCCTTAGATCCTTTCAGCTTTAACATGATAGTCTTCTTTGCCTCCTCCAACTCCTCTAACTTCTTGCTTGATGTGACACTATGTGCTTGGAGTTGGCTATCTCAGTGCTTCGAGCAACCATCTGTTAGGCCTGCTCCTCTATAACTCGAGCCTGCTCTGCAATCTGGTGAGATTGTGCAGCAGTCAGGTCAGTAAGCTAGCGGATCTGGGCCGCCTTCTCCTCATCTGCAGCCAGTAAGCGCATCACCATCCTGTTGAGCGCAGACAGCTGTTCCTCTACCCCGATTGGAGGTAGAGGTGATGCATAAGTATGTGAGGGATGGGCTGAGGGTCCTGCTTGGTGTGAAGTGGTGGTGGTGGTGGCTGTAGTAAGATAGGTCTGTGAAATGGTGGAGGTGATGTGGGAGTAAAGGATATGGTGGTGGATGGAATCTGTACTGTGGTGGGAGGTATGGTGGTGGCTATGGTAGCTGTGGTGGATGTGGTGGCTATGGTGTGACGAGGTCAACTGACGCTTCTTCTTCTTCTGACCATGGGCTTAGCCATCCTCTTCCTCCTCGTCCCCGTTGAGGGTGGATGCTCCCTCTACAACCCGGCCTGCTGACCCCGGTGCATAGCTTGGGTCAGTATCAGTCTCTCCGGAGTCTCTCGGGTGTTCACCAACCACCCTTAGCCCATGTTCTGTGGGAACAACTTTGCTTCCCACAGTTCGCGTTTAGGGGCTCCTCATCCGACTCCTCCTCCTCCTCCGCACCATGAAAAAATCCTGATGGAATCCAGCTGACTCGGCTACTCTCCAGCTGGGGTGGACACTGGAGGTACAACATCAGACACAGTGCCTCTAGGTGGAATAGGCATACCGTCTCCAGCATCCCACTGTCATCATCATCCGAGTCATGAGTGGGTAGCAATCTGCTCCACATCAGAGTTACTATCATTGTGCGCCACTTTCTCTCTTGGCTGCACCATGTAGTCTTCCCGGGCCAGATGCCCAAACAACCTCCTGACAGGGGGTTTCACTTGCTTCCCCCTGTACACCTTCATCCTCCCCAAGGTAGTGTCATCCATCACCTCGAGGACTACCGCATCCTCCTTCTCCTTCGATAGGGAGGGAAGCTTCTGATCTATGATTATCTGCATAAGCCTCAGGTACATACAGAAGCCCTCCTTCCCTTTCCCTCGATGTTCTCCACCAGGTAGGTGAAGATAATCTTGGAGAAGCTGAACGGGTTCAGCACCAACGCAACATAGGCGTTCTGTATCTGGTCGGATAGCTCATCAAAACCTCCCTTCCTGGAAGCTATGCACTTAAGCAGCACGTGCGCAAGATACTTAACTGGGGACATAGGTTACTCTTGTTGAGTACCCCAGCATTGATCCCCCAGAGTACTTGGCTCTAAGAAAGCATCCTCTGACTGTGAGGGGGTGTAATCGAGTCGGACAATTAGTGTCATCCCCCAAATGTAATACGATCCTTAAATCCTCCTCTGAGATAGTATAGCCTCTCCAAAGATGGTACTTCTGATGCAATGAGGCTCAGACGATCTATCAACTGTACGCCTTCCCAGAAGGCCTGCTGAATGGATCGATACGGAGTACAAGGAGTAGATATGGCATGTGCAATCCTCGATCTCAGTAGAATATGATGATGCCAGAGAAATCAGCAGCGTTTCTGGATGTCAAATCCAGATGAGCACATATATTGTGCTTCGTGCTCATAGTCCATCGACTCGCCATCTGTTACACAAAGATAGTAACGTTAGTACCATTGGCTAAGAAAGTCATGAAACACTTAAACTTGAAGAAAATCTTTCTATCATGCGATTGAGATTGTGCGACTGAGATCGGTCGTGCGATTGAACAGTGTGAATGGGGTTCAGTCGTGCGACTGATCCCATGCGTACCACTGAGTGTGCGACTGGGCTCATACGTTTATAACCTCATGCGGTTACACCAGTCGTGCGACTGAACTTCATACGCATGGTTTCAGTCGTGCGTTTAAGCAGTTCGCACCCTTCAGTCGTGCGACTGAAGTTCATCAATCTGTCCATTCGCATGATGTACTGACTGTTCAATTCAAATTCACTTTTCACACACTTTTGAGTTTTAGACATCGTTATCTGTTCATTTGACTCGCAATACATTCTTATAAACACCTAACATCTTACTTTCTTTTGTTTGAGTCATTTGTTAGGTTATTTAGTCACTTAAGTCTCCGTTCTTTGCGAGTCCGAATGTACCGATTTTGCATCAAATTGAAAGTTATGGGAGTGCTTCTTTACCGTAAATTACCTGTAGAGTCGAGGTAATGGTCAGTAATCAAGAAACGGGGGGATTTAGAGATCAAATGGAATTTTGCAGAATGGCGTTAAGTCGTGCGATTCAGGGTTTTTGAGGGTGGTGAGTCTCTGCGATCGACTCCCCCTCTATTTATACTAACCCTAGATTCAATCGTGCGACTGAGCACATACGCCACCTTTCAGTCGTGCGAGTGGGACTCAGTCGTGCGATTGGTTCAGTCTTCCTTCTTCAGTCATCCGACTGGATCTCATTGTGCGACTGACTCACTCGTCCGCCCTTAAGCGTCCGACTGGGCCAATCGTATGGGCCATTCGGTTGGATGGTCCATTCCATGGTCCATTCGTACGAATGGCTTCCATTCGTATGATTGTCCATACGTATGGTCCATTCGTGCGAATGGGTCATACTTATTAAATTTTCTGCCAATTTGAATATTTAACTTTAAAACCCTTTAATTGTAGAAATTAACGTTATGAGCATTTGATCATCTCAGACATGATCGTTTGACTTGAAAACTTTTTGATCACCTCAGATGTGACTGTTTTAAACTTTTAAAACACATGTGGTCATCTCAACATGACCCTTTTAGTGAGTTGATCCCTTATGATTTTCCTGTGTAGTCCGACAAACAAACAAACTAAAACGACTACATAAATTAGAAAATTAAACTAAAGAATAAAAATAAGAATTTGTTTTTGCTTTTTATAGAGATAAGTCCTAAGATGGAAATCTACTGGATTTGGTTCCAGAATAGACAGCTTCACTTAGATTGACCATACCTGGACCAAGTCAATTTTGGAATCATACAGGCAAGTCAAATCATTTTGGACTTGTTATCACAATCTTTGATGCTCAATTCTTGGTGTTCATCCAGAGTCGTTAGCAACTTTAGGAAATCATACTGGAACTCTTTGATTACCACATTGATTTGAACTTTCAAGAATTGCAGCCATAATGATTGTCATATGTTTGTCCACTTAAATCCATACACAGACTTTGACACAAACTGGTGA